>WEIT01040401.1:23783-93936 GCA_013389985.1 Dryoscopus gambensis | reverse complement strand
CGGCTCGCGGCGCCCCGCGCGTCCCGCAGCTCGGGCAAAGTGATCCGGGCTGCGCGAAACTCCACGGGAGCCGCTCCCGGAGCCCCGCTCTGCCTCTCGCCCCGGCTGCCCGGGACGTTATTCCCCAGGAAGGCAGGAAAAGCTGCCCAGAAGAAGCGGCGCCCGACCGAAGATGTTAGGGGAGGCGAAGGGGGGTGGCTTTTTGCCCGCCGCGTGCCTCCATGCCTGTCATTCCCTTGTCTTAATCCTTTAGGAAGGAGTCGCCAGGCAGACAGAGCGTTCCTGGAGGGGCGATGCTGCCGAGCCCTGCCCCGGGCAGAAGGAAGCCGGGAGATGCGCGGCCCGGGGCGGGCTGCGGGAGAGTGTGAGGAGCTGCCTCCGCCTGCGCCTTTCCGAGAGGGAGAAAGCATGGTAAGAGCTGGACCCGATCCCTGGAGCGCAGCCCCGCTGAGCAGGAGGTGGGATTATTCCGGAGTCGTTATGGAGAGCTACAACCTGGCAGCGGAGTGTTAAAGCGACTTGTCCCTGCTGGAAGAGGAACCCACTGCGGGCATCGCCGGCGTCGTGGCCGAGGGAAGGTCACTCGGGTTCTTCTCCTTCTCTTGCCTCTTTCTTCATCCGGCAAACGACAGAAGAAAAAACTGGTGATCGGCTCTTGCCGGTGTTGGGAATACCGTGCCTTTTGCCTGGGATGATTCGCCCTGATGTGCCGCTTCAACGGGATGTACAAAGTGCGACTGGGACTGACCCGGCCAACAAAGTTTGCAGAGTGATCAGCAGGGGCCGTGGGATGGAGGGAGCTGGGCACACACCAGCAGGGTCCGTCACGCACGGTCCGACAGCACAGACCTGCTGCTCCCTTGAGAACTAACTCCTGATGGTCCAACTCTCACTTCTCCCCTGCCAATTTACACTTTCAGGGAAAAAAACCCACATACACGATGCAATGCAGTGTTCCTGTGTTGGTTTTGTATATAAGATTTGCTATGCAATTCCAAAACTAAAACAGGAGGAGAGACGGCCCTGCGTCCCAGAGCAAACAGGGAATCAGAGGTGAAAGGTAGGAGCCAGCATTTCTTGTTTAAGTCAAACCTGAGCTACTTCTTACTGAAAACCTTTAAAGCATACCTACTGTATGTTTATTTATTTTGTCTTGGAAATGTGAAACAGTTTGAAACAAAGTGAAGATTTGCTTTCTGAACCTGCCAAGAAACAAAAAACTGGTGCATTTTGTAACAGGAATGTACCGAGGAGGAAGGATGGAGTGTTTCATCAGTGAGACATTTAGGGAAGTAGGGAAAAGGCACCTTGTCTAATACGCTTCAGGAAATATGAAGGGCTGGTGCAGTGGACACTGGAAACACTCGATCGATAGTCTATTTAAGTGGGAATAGATGCAAGCATGGAAAAGTGATTGCTTTGCTGTGTGTGGGGTGTGTTTGCAGAGGACAGCAGCAGAACATTACAGGTGAGCTGTCTGAGTTAGGCTACTCCATGCCGGGGTGGTGCAGCGTGTTTCTGAAGGGATTGCTAAAAATCCCTGCTTGTAGGGTGGACTGTGTTTGTGCATTTTCAGTTCCTGCTCGTAGAGCTTTCAGGATGTTGCTCAGCATGATTCAAAGAGGGTGAGGTCGGTCCGGGGGCGAAGGGACTGTAGGAAAGGACCTTTGGTCTGTTTGGTGATGAGTAATTAATGGACGTCTGATGTCTCTGATCTCTGCAAGGAGAGGAGCTGATGTCGTCATGAAAATCATGATATGATTTTCCCTCAGGAGAAACTATGACTTGGAACGACACCACTATGGACGGGGAAGGGTTGCTGGTGGAAAGGGACTCCTCTTCCTTTCGGATCCTCACGGGCTGCTTCCTCTCGCTCCTGATCCTCTCCACGCTGCTGGGAAACACGCTGGTCTGTGCAGCTGTCATTAGGTTTCGCCACCTCAGGTCCAAGGTGACCAACTTCTTTGTCATCTCCTTGGCCGTGTCAGATCTCTTAGTGGCAGTTTTGGTCATGCCTTGGAAAGCTGTGGCCGAGATCGCCGGTTTCTGGCCTTTTGGTTCATTTTGCAACATCTGGGTGGCCTTTGATATTATGTGCTCAACAGCCTCCATCTTAAACCTCTGTGTCATTAGCGTGGACAGATACTGGGCCATCTCCAGCCCGTTTAGGTACGAGAGGAAAATGACCCCCAAGGCAGCCTTCGTCATGATCAGCGTGGCGTGGACTTTGTCCGTGTTGATCTCCTTCATCCCAGTGCAGCTGAACTGGCACAAGGCTACGACCACGAGCTTTTTGGACTTCAACGCCAGCTTACAAGGTGTAAGCATGGACAACTGTGATTCTAGCCTAAACAGGATGTATGCCATCTCCTCTTCTCTAATTAGCTTCTACATCCCCGTGGCCATCATGATAGTGACCTACACCAGGATATACCGGATTGCTCAGAAGCAAATCCGGCGCATCTCGGCTCTGGAGAGAGCAGCAGTGCATGCCAAGAACTGCCAGGGTGGCAACAGGAGCAGCATGGACTGCCAGCAGCCAGAGAGCAACTTCAAAATGTCCTTCAAGAGGGAGACAAAGGTGTTAAAGACTCTCTCTGTGATCATGGGGGTGTTTGTGTGCTGCTGGTTGCCATTTTTTGTGTTGAACTGCATGATTCCCTTCTGCGAGCCCACCCAGCCGTCCAAGGGAGCAGAGGCTTTCTGCATTAATTCCACCACCTTTGACGTTTTTGTATGGTTTGGATGGGCAAATTCTTCCCTCAACCCCATCATTTATGCCTTCAACGCTGATTTCCGCAAGGCATTCTCCACCCTGCTGGGCTGCTACAGGCTCTGCCCCATGTCTGGCAATGCCATCGAGACTGTCAGCATTAACAACAACGGGGCCGTGGTTTTTTCCAGCCAACATGAGCCCAAAGGGTCCAGCCCCAAAGAGTCTAATCTGGTTTATCTGATTCCACACGCAATCATCTGCCCGGAAGAAGAACCTCTTAAAAAGGAAGAAGAGGGTGAACTGTCAAAGACCTTGGAGAAAATGTCTCCTGCACTGTCGGGTATCTTGGATTATGAAGCTGATGTTTCTTTGGAAAAGATAAATCCCATTACACAGAATGGGCAGCATAAAACCTGAACAGTAAGGTTTACTCAGCAAGACCTAATGGTGTATATTGTATTAATCATCTGGGGAAAAAAAAGATATACAAGAGTTTTTGGTAAGAAACTAAGCTCTAAGGGAGAAAAATGCACATTTACACCAAGCCCAGAATTAGTTTTCCTGGCATTCAGAGCAAATTTAACATTTCAAACAATAAACAGAAAAAAGATACTGGAAATTGGTTATAAAAAAGGATGTTAAACTGCACTGTTCATACTGAGGAAAGTCTACAAATTTAGATACAGTGCAGTTACAAAGAAAATGTTGCTTCTTCTCTGTACAGAGAAACCAATTTCTAGCTAAAAGTGAGGCAAAAGATAAATGTCGAGTATTTAAAGATTAATGTTTACTAGAAGTTAAAAGATTGCTGTGTCTTGTGATAGTGGGTGTTAACAGGTCCTAATTAAAGACTGAGGGATTGTAAAGGTAGGTAGATGCCTTCTTAAAATTATTTCTGACAAATAATTGAGCCTTATAATGAGAATGGTTATTTTTAAA
Organism: Dryoscopus gambensis; assembly: GCA_013389985.1. Classification (NCBI taxonomy): domain Eukaryota; kingdom Metazoa; phylum Chordata; class Aves; order Passeriformes; family Malaconotidae; genus Dryoscopus; species Dryoscopus gambensis. Next base: position 90,281 of record WEIT01040401.1, on the reverse strand, counting down.
GATTTGGGAGGTAATATGTTGATACTGGTTTTATTTATTTATTGTTTTAAATGGATATTTTTCATATGTTATAACAGATCTAGCTTTATTTATGTTATTTAAGATGTCTAAATAATGGGATATTTTTGGAGTGTCATAACTGCATTTTGACCAGTCAACCAGTCAGCACTTTATTACAAGCTCTGATAGTCTGGAGAGCTGGTGAGGGGAATGGAGGAATGTTCAGAAGCTCAGCAAGAAATGAAGGAATCAACAAAACTGATGCTGTGTGGAGTCCGTTTGCTTATGGGCTTTTTTTATTTTTAAATGGGATTTCTTTCAAAAGATAGGACCAGAGTTGACTGAGTTGTGAATTCTCTTCCCGTATAGAAATTAAAAAAAAATTGCTGCTATTTATTTTTAAAAAGTTTCATGTTACAGAGACTTTGCTAGAATGTCAAGCTTGTGGATCTGTAAATACCTTAAATATGACTACGACCTTAAGAAGAATCCAGTTTGGGAAGGAAAGCTTCTTAGAGAACAATTCTTAGTATATAGTGTTTTGTATTTATGTAAGATAAACGGCTTTCTCAGACTTTTCTTATTTCAAGTCTTGGATATCTTTTCTGAACAAACACACTGGGTTATAAAGGTAGGAAGGATGCCAAAAACCTCGTTATCACCGGTGTTCCTGCAGGAGCACCCGGACCCTGCTGTCTGTCTGCTCCTCCATCACAGCCAGAATTAAAACCTGAGGTACCTGGTGCTTTACTCTGGGAGCTGGGAGGACATTATGGTTCAGTAATTGCCATGTCAATACTCCAATCAATAAGGAATAGTGCCTCATTACCATTTTGGATTAAAACATTTCTAAATACGGATGGAACTGCAGCCTCCATCTCAAAATCCTCCTGTGAACTCCAAAAAAGTTGCCAATTTTTGATTAAAAAACCCTGCTACTTTTCCACTGTCCTGCCCTGCTGCTTTCCCTCTGTAATGCCAAAAGCAATCAGTGAGCATTAGCAACAAGAACATTGGGTGTTAATATTCAGCAGCATTCAAAGAAATCCATTTCTTTTCTGAATGGGAGAAAATACCCTTTGGAGCAACTTTTTCGTAACATATATCAAAGAAAAATGTGTTGTCAGGAAAAGAGAACTGAGAGGAAAAAAAAAATTTAAAGTCTAACAAACTATATACATCCTGCATCAGGTCTGTGTATTTATGTATTGTGAATGTTTTCATAATTTTATTGCCTGTATGCTGCTTTCATACATATAATAAAATTATTTTGTGAACAGAAGGTCAAATAAAGAAATCTACATTGCATTTATGAAATACATGCAGGTTTTTGGCAGTTGTACAGATCGTGTTAAAGGGAAGGATGGTTCCTTTATTTTCCCATTTGCCCTTATTTGGGATCACACCCATGAGGCAGATGGGAATTTCTGTTAGAAGCAGAGGAAAACCTCCTTGCTAGAGACCACTGAGTCTTTGCTCTAAACTAGGATTTGAAAGCAGTAAAAGCAGTTTGTAAACAGCCACTCTGCTTTCGATGTGTAAGGCTCAACCTACTGGTGACTTTTATTTCAAAGAGTATTTTTTGCCTTGGTGTAACAGCACAGTGGATTTGGTTTATAGCAGGTTTTTATTGTTGTTTTTCCTTTTCTTTTTTCGTTTTTTCCTCCCAAGCTGTGGAGTACTTCTCAAAGCCTGATACAGCCCAACTGCCAGTGTCTCTTTTTTGGGAGAAAATGAATCATTTCAGCAGTGAGGTGATGGTGGGTGCAGCTGAGGATCCCCCTGTTCCTGGCAGCCCTTTGCTTTTGCCTCTGTGAGCAGATTCATTGTGAAACAAGGAAACAAATCTACATGGTCCCTTCTGCCTCGAGCAACACCAGCATGACCAGTCCAGCATCTGGGACTGGAGCTGGTGCAGGAGCTGTGGGAATGTCCAGGGCCCCCTCCCTGGCTGCTCCTGGGGGTCAGTGAAGCAGCAGGTCTGAGGCAAACAGGGCATCGCGGCTGCCTCCAACCTGTTTTGGCTCCTTTGGGAATATTTCCTAATGCCTGATTTTTTTGGGGACACCTTTGAGGAATTACTTTACTTCTTAAAAAGTACACAGGCCAAAGAGGAAGTTCTGTGGTTTCTTACTTATTCTCAAAACTCTCAGCATACATATGACAGCAAAATACAAAGTATGATTTAAGGAGATAGTGTAAAGCAAGGTGCTGTTGTTGCACTAGTTCACAGGGGATGATTTGTATTCTGTAATAAATGTTTGCTCTGCTTGACCAGGAGCTGTCACAGAACCTCCTCTCCTTGTAGAAGGATCTGAGTTTCAGGGGGCTCTGTGAATTTTGGTGAAGTGCTGCTGCTGTTGCTGCTGGGAGTGTCCCCTGGCTGTGAGAGGCTGAGGAGACACTCGGATGACTTTATTTTATGGTTTTAACTCTCATTTGATAGAACTAATTTTTGCTCTTGACTCCTTTTCCTTCCATACATTTTAAAACAACATGAATTGGCCTTGATCATCATTTACCCTTGGTTTTCCAGCCTTCCCAGCAAGTTCCTCTACCTGTCCTCTCTGCCTTTCCTCCCTTTACTACCAGGCCCTTTCTGTTGCCTTGTTTGGCTTTATTTGCCCCAACAACCCTTTGCTTGGAAGAAAGTCCAAATTAAAATCCTTCCCCCCAGCACAGCCAAGAGTCCCCTTCCCACAGGCTGCTCCCAGAAATGCCTCTCTTACCTGTTGCAGAGCCTGGACACGTCTCAGTGGTGACTAGAAGGGGCAGCAGCAGGCACCTGCTAACTGCTACTCTATTTATGTGCCGAATTAATTGCTACCAGGAGCTGCGTTCATTACCTGCTCTGTGCCTGCTCCCCAGCTGCTCCAAACCAGTGGTCTGCTGGAACTACTGGTCACGCCAATGTCAGGGTGCACCCCGGGGGCTGGAGGAGTGCCAGGCCCTCGCTGGGCTCTGTGGAGCTGATGGCAGGGAGCTGACCGATGAGGTTTGGCTGGAGTAGCCTGTGAGTAGCCTGGGAGCAGTGCTGGCTGCTCCACCCTGCTCTGCTGCTCTGGAGGATGAGCAGCAGAAGCGTCATCTCTGAGACAGCTTTGGCCACTTTGGTGGAACACCTCCCCAGGAAGGGCTTTTCTCGCCGTGTGTTGCCAGGAGTGGCTGGGCTGAGGCAGAGCCACAGAGGAGCAGTGAAGTGCCAGGACACCGGGATGTCACTGCTGCCACCAGGACGGTCCCCACGTCTACCCCAGGGACATCAGGCACTTTTCTGCCTGCCCTGCTCATGCTTTTCTCCCTGCCTGGCTCACACTTTTCTCCCTGCCTTGCTCCCCTCTGGCAGCGTTTGCCTGTGCAGAGTGAGCCTCGCTGTGTCCCTTTCCCATGACAGGGCATGAATGAAAGGTTACCTGCAGATAAGCCACAGAACCTTTTTTTCTGGCATTGCTTCCTCGTGACTGAAGATATTTTTCTGTTTGTGGATGGAAGAGGTTAATAATTCACCTGATGGCCTTGATGAAGGAGCTGTTTGCAAGGAATGAGCTGCAATCACCAGATTAAATCTGAATACATTTCTCCCCTTCCCTCGTCAAGCATTTTATGCTGATTTGAGTTTCTAACTTAACAAAGCACAGAAAAGATAGAGGATGAAAGAGGAAACGCCTTTGATGAGGTACAGGTTTAATGACACAGTTATCAGGAGCCATTCCTGGAATTTTTTCAAATCAATAGCTTTCAGAAGCAACCAAATCTGATTGAAATCTCAAAGACCTCTATGATTAGTATCTTGAAAGGCAGATTATTCCAGTAATTATTTTGGTTTCCAGTGTAATGATAGAAGAGTGTGTCCCTAGCCATGAACACGTGGCCTATGTGGCCACACAACGAATGTGACTTAGACAAGGAACACTGTGGTATTTATTTCATGGCTTTTAAAAGGTAGAAACACAAATCCAACATGTTCCTGCACTGGTCTGTTGCACTAGAGGTGGTCTGTGAACCAAGCGTTGGGCTCCAGTCTCCGATCAGGTGATGATCTCATCTTTGAGAGAGAGCCTGGTGCTCCTGCCACGCTCCAGATCTCAGAGCTGGGGTTGCACTGCGACATGAGCCTTTCCCCAGGGATCTGCCGAGCCCTTGTGCTGGCCCTGCCCAGCCACCACTGCCAGCACCTTGCTACAGATGTGATTTTGGGATTGAAGGTGTAAATTGAGTATACAATTGTTGTTGTATCCGTGTCTGTGGAGAGGAGAAGAGAGAGGCAGCAGCCAGGGATTGTGCAGCAAGAGTGATTTATTTCATTCTTTACAACTCCTCTTGCAGACTTTTTGCTTCACAGTGTAATTGGTCAATGCCTCAGCCACCCCTTAGGGTGACTGGCTGAAATATTACAACATCCATTCTCAAAATATTTTTCTACTGTATTATAAACAAACTTTAGCAAGGTTACAGGTGTCCGTAGCTTACAAAACTTTACTGATAACTTCTGTGAGAGAGAAAAGTCTCTCATGGGATAGAAAGCAGCAATAAAGGTTCTTGCTGGCAGCAGGGTTGTATAACAGTTGTTCTCATATTGGTTGTCATTGCAGTCACGGTCAGAATGAAACAGCAAGTTTCTGCCATGCTTTTTAAATTTGATTTCTAGGAAAAAGCTCTGGGCAATGATACAGCAGAAAGCTGCTGGCCCTGCTGTGCTGGTGGCCATTGCTTTTCTATTCCGATTGCTTTTCCCTTTTGGTCGTGCCAGGCTGCTCCTCCCTTTTTCAAGAGGGCTGTTCCTGTTGGTTTTTCGGCGAAGGAGTTTCCTCAGTGCCTGGGTTTAAAGGATGGCAGGAGGTGCAAATCCTGGTACCTGCCACCCAGAGCTGCAGCCACACACTTGGACGCACCAAAACCCCGTGATGTGTGCCAGTGGCCTGGCTTTAGTTCCTGTCCCTCTGGGTGGGGTTGGCTTCACTCAGGACGGAAATGGGATCAAAGGGATACCCTGGGTCTGGTTCATTATCGCCCTGTGGAGCTGCTGAAATGGATGGTTTGGGGTCAAAGAGGCATAAAAGAGAAAGGGACTCCAGGGCTGGCTGCAGGGGAGCGGGGCTGGGGTGGTGGCAGTGGGCAGACCCCGTGCCCAGGTGCCCTGCCTGTCCTGGGCATCCCGAGAGGGATGAGGGAAGAGCCCAGGTCCAGGCCAGAGCCAAGGACCAAACCAGCTCCCAGTCCCTGCATTACCACAGGAACAGCTCAGCAGGGAATGCAGATGTTGCTCAGAGCCAGGCTTGGTGCAGCCTCCAAAGTTGCATTTTTCCTGTTTGAATAGTTCCTACCCAACAGGAATAAACTGTTTGTGGGTTATTTAAAATAACGACAAAAAACTCAAATCAAACGGAGCAACCAGAAAAAGTGTTGTTTGTATCTAGAATTTTTTACATTTTCAAATTTGTTTTCTTTGTTTTTGATGTACTTAACTTCACAGTTTGCAGTGTGAGATTTTTAAAACTCAGATCTCTGGTTTGAGTATACTGACAAGGAAGTTAAACATTAAAAATAAAATGAAACAAGTTAATAGGACTTGCATTAAACAGTGGGATTGGTAAAAACCTTTTCCTGCTCCCATCCCTTGATTTTCAGACAATAAAATTCTATTAATTTCATTTTTTCCCAAGGCAAGAGAATTTTTTTGAGATCTTGAAAGAAGAGAATGAGGAAAATATTTGCTTCCCAGTTCACCCTTCCACTGATGCAAGCAGAGGAATCAAACACCTCACTGACCTTTGCCACCACTGCAAAGTTTCTCTTCATTTTGGAGGGAAATAAGGATTCAGACACCCAGGCATTTCCCTCTGTTTTCATTTTATTTCCCTGTTAATAAAGGAGTTCTCAACGGTGCCAAGTTCTTAATGATTTGCATGCCACTCTGTGTCAGTACCAATAATCTGTTTTCATGTGTTCATACACAACATCCATCATCCTCAATCAAAGGATTCATGGAGTGTGTGGAAAGGACAAGTGGTGAAGTTAAATGAGAATTTCTTTGTTACAGAAGCAGGAGATGAACCAGGCCTTCATCACCTGCATTTAAAGGACAAACCTGTCAGGACTGACAGATCTTCCATGCCAGTACTTTGTGCCACAGAGATGAAACGTTAAAAAAAAAATTATGAAAACACAGTTTGGAATTTCATTGCGGAAGGCTTTTCAATAATAATGATAATAAAAGATTTAATGATACCATTATGTACTTTTCCACTTTCTCGTTTCCTAATCTTTCATGGCTATTTCTGTAATGATTTCAGGGTTGTAAATGGGACCATCCAGTTTCCTTCTCTTTGCTCTTCTGTGCTTGTATCAGACTTTGATATGGGTTTATGTTCTCAGCTGAACAGACTCTGCTCCTGACACCTCCTGGAACCCTGGATCCCACCAGGTCTGTTGGGATGTGGGACAACGGTGAAAGGAACCCCCTGGAAACAGCTGGTTTTGAACAGTGGGAAATTATTTTTGAGCAAAAACCCGGCATTTTCTGCTGGTCTCTTTTTTGTAAGTCCAAGACCTAATCCATTTTCATATTTTTTCCAGATTTATTTGCAAACAGTTTAAATTAATTTTCTCAAAAACAAGATTTACAGCTTAAAGAACAGCAGCATTTTTGAAGTGAGAAAGATTATAATAGTTAAAATTTCAGAAAAAAATTGAACGTCATTAAAATCCTTATAAAGTCGAACATTTTCAGTGCCTTTTGTTGACGTACGACATTCTTCAAAAAAGAGAACAATTTCTGATGAGAACAGTTTAACGCAGAAACTTCCAGCTGTATTTCTTACTTGCTTGAGAGGATAAAATGCAGTGATAGGGAGCTTTGGGATAACGTGTGGCTCGAGCAAAAGCCTTTCCAGCAAAGAGTGTAGGCAGTCACATTTCGACATTTAGTAATTTCATTTGTGCTGTTTAGCTCCCCTCGTCGTAAAATACTAATTATATTTTTAAAATTTGATGAAATGAGTACATGAAGGTAACTTTCATTATAATAACTGTAATTAACTGGCCTTTTGCTGGGAGTCTCAGTGGACTTTTACCCCTCTCTAAGTGTAATTTTTGTACCCAGGCTACAGCACAGGAATTCCTGCCTGTTGTGACTGTCTTGCTGCTTTTCAGCACGAGCAAATTCCTTCTTCCCCCTTCCCTGTCTCTTATGCATATTCACTCCTTCAGCCTCTTTATCCTTTACTCATTAGGATAAAGTAAATTGTAGGAATGTGGTTTGAATGTGGTTTTAACGGCATGTTTGTAGCCCAGCCAGCCACGGTCTGAGCTGAACTCTGACCCTTGGGACATCCCTGGCACTCACATCCGTGCATGGGTGCAGCACCCCGGGGATCCTGTTTGTTGGGATCTCCCCATTCACATCCTGAGGCGAAAACTGCACATTTTGGGGTGGGATGGGGAGAGCTCCCTCAGTGAATAGACCGAACTATTCTTAAAAAAAGGCCAAAAAGTCGATGAGCTTGGTTAGTGACTAAACTTATCCCCCGGAAAGCTGCTCTCCAGCGCTCCCTCCTCTTCCCAGCTCAAGAACCACGTGCAGAAATTGATTTTATTTTGCAGCATTTACCCAGCTGTGATGTGCAAACACCCTCAGTTTTGACACGTGGTTGAAGTAAAGACCCGGCTGCATGATAAAAGCAGAGATGATAGAGTTCTCAATGCTGACACCCAGGAAAAGAAGCCACCAGCCAAGGGCTGGATTCCCACCCCACTGACAGGGGTGTAAGCCAGGGAAAGCACACTGAGACTGTGCTAGGTGTGAGCCAGGAGCCCCAGCAGGATCTCACCCATGGCAGTGCCCATCCATTCCCACTCCAGGAGCAGCCCCACGAAGGAAACACTTTGCACACCACAGGCTGCAGCCAGTGGAGCGTTCAATCTTGCCTTCACTTCTCTTCTTAAAATGACTGGTGATTCCTCTCCATGTCCATTTGCTGCCTGTGCTCAAAGTTAAGTGCAGGAAAGAGTCACCAGAAAAAGCCTCTGGGGTTTACGGTTCAGCTGGAGGGGAAGCGTGGGGTGTCTGGGGAGAAAATACGCTTTTCCCTAAAATGAAAGAGCTTCACTGCTGCTTTAGTTTATTATTTAATTTTTTGTTCTATTCCATTTTATAATGTGATTTTATTTTACAGCTTTCCCTTGCTCACAACTGATACATAATCATTCCTGAATGCTAATTTCCTCCGTGCCTTATGTAATATTTTTAAACTACAAACACCTGTAGATAATGAAGGCCAGCTCACTTGTTAGGGTGAGCAAAAACAATACTCCAGAAATAATGCCCAGGGAAACCTGGAGTCACTGAGCTGAAGAGAAAGGTAATACTAGGAAGGAGGACCTTCCTCTCTGAGAAGCTATTTCTGCCCTTGCAAGTGAGGATTTCCCTTGCTTGGACTGAATATCTTGTTTTATTACAAAGAACTCCCTCAATTTGCATTGTCTTGTAATGTTGCTTCTTTTTTTTAGCAGTGAGTCCATGTTTAGTTGTATCCATAACTCAAGGGCACTAAACAGACTGTGGTTGTTTTAACAGTTGAATTAATCAAAATGCTCCTTATATTTTAGCTCCTTCAGGAAAATAAAAGGATGCCATGTAGCGCTGCAGAGTAGTTTCTCAGTGTTTAAGTTCCCTCTCTGGCACTTGTGGGTCACAGCCTGTGCTGATGTGTGAGCACAGCTCAGGTTGTTGCTGGTATAGACGGTCTGTGGAAAAGCTGTGCAGGAAAAGATACAAATTAATAGGCCTCGTGGTCACCACAGACAGATCAGGGGATATTCACAGTGCTTAGACTTCAATACTGTGATTTCTGTGATTGTTATTCAAGCCAGCACCCTGTGAGGAGCTCGGCGTGCCAGGGAGGACGCGGTTCCCGCTCGTTCCCGCAGGCTCAGGGTGTGATGCCATTTCATACTTTAATTCCAGCTTGTTCCAATCTATCACGCCTGTCTCAGTGGGAAGCTGAGATGGGAGGAACATCCACGAGGAGGTTTAAGTGTTGCTTTCAGAGAGTCATTATCATTTGTCAGTCTTGGAGGAGCTGCTGTTATCACACAGGATTTGTGGGGTTGGGAGATGCTGAGTTCAGTTTGGTCTGAGGGTCACCATAATACTCTCCAACTTATTTTTATTACAGCTGTCACGCTGTGCCCCTTGCTTTTTACAAGGGGGAACAGTTTTAAACGAAATGAGAGGAGTTTTAGATTATGTGTTGGGAAGAAATTCTTCCTGTGAGGGTGGTGGGGCCCTGGCACAGGGTGCCCAGAGCAGCTGTGGCTGCCCCACCCCTGGGAGTGTTCAAGGCCAGGTTGGATGGGGTTTGGAGCAACCTGAGATGGTGGAAGGTGTCCCTGCCCGTGGCAGGGCATGGAATGAGATGAACTTTTAGGTCCCTTCGAACCCAGCCAGTCTGTGATATGTTGGTACTCCACACAGCTTCTGCTTCCTCTGTTCCTTTCTGAAATCAGCCTCTCCCATTAAAAAAAAAAAAAAAATTGCCTGCAGCAATCCTTCAACAGACAGATTCTTAGGACAGGGTCAGCTCGTCCTGATGAATGCTCCTTTTGAGTAGATGGAGACATGCCCACCCACACGGCTGCTGTGTGAGGACTGAAGCGTGGGTGCTACCAGAGCAACCTCGCCGCGCTCCCTCCCGTCAGGGAGCTCCGGGGACAGCTCCCGTCCCTGGCAAGAAACCATTGCTCTGAGCTGCTGAGGGATTAACGAGGCTGCCTGGGCACATCTCGGGTGGGCAGAGATCTTTAAAGAAACGTGGTGATTTCAGGAGACGAGTGTTGCTGATCCACTCCCACGGACTCTACAGCTGCCCTTGGGATGCTCAGCGAGCACTGCCTCCCTCAGCACGGAGCCCTGATGGAGAGGGCACCCACATCCCCTGCCCCCAAAGGCTGCCCAAAATCCCACCCTGTTATCTCCCTGTCTGCAGCTCAGGAGCTACATGCTGGGATTTCAGTGGAAGCCTTGATTTGATTCATTCTGCAGCCAAAATTAGGCCAGCAGTGCTGCCAAGAGGCACACTTTTTTTGGTTTGATACGTGGAGAATGCATTTTTAATGCTCTAAGTGCTGTTCTCTGCCATTGGACTCCCAGGTGATGCAGAGCTGCAGTCAAAGCCCTGCAGTAAAACAGCATTTTCTTCCAAGCAGGACGGAGAAAAATACAGCAAATAATATTTTTTCATTAAAACTGAAAAATATTACTTTTAACTGGCCAGCTTCTGACCTTTCTCAGATCTCAGCTGCCAAGTAGTAATTCTGTCTTCTGAGGCTAAAACCGGAGTAAGAACAATTTTCTAATCAAAACCAATGTTTACCACTGCAGGAAAATTTGTGTGTCTAGACATGGTCACCAACCTTTCAGTTAATATTGAGAAACATTATTTTATTTTCTTTCATTGTGGTCGTGCTGTGAACTGCTCCCTAATTGGAGAAAAGACTTGTGATTAAGTGTGCAGGCTTCAGAAATCTTAATTCTGAATTGAGCAGAGGAGTTTCAGTACTGAAAATCACCCTCCAAAAACCTCCAAACTTTCTCCCCACCAATGCAGAGCTCTCTGTGAGGTGGAAACAAACATGTTTGATTCTGGGACATCTGAAGTTCTTTTCAGCATTACCTATGAAGGTGAGAGATTTTTTGATTAATTTCCTGGTCGCACCTAGAAAGGTCAATCATGAGCCAAAGAATTAATGAGACAGAGTCACGTTAAATTAGGATGTTTGCTGGAGAACAATGAGTTAAGTAAGCAGTAAAAAGGTTCACTTTATTGTGCTTTTCGTTCTCCTCAGCCACGAGCAGGAGGAGGGAGCCGGATCTGGCCGTGCCCCTGCCATGACACAGCACTCGGACATTCAGATGGACAATTCCCACACCCCGTCTCGTGGCGAGGGCTGGGAGCAGCTCTGCCAGGTGGGATCAGTGTGGAGAGCATCTGGTTAAACTCAGCTGTGTCATTTGGAGCTGGATTAGAAACGAGCTCAGGCAATCCCTGCTCTGCCCGGGAGCACTCTCTAATCAGTGAGTTTAGGGAAAGAGACGGTGCCAGATGAGCAGCTACTTAATTTCTGGTGCGTCCTAGAGCATGCAGAAGGCAGGGTGCATGGTTATGAGGGTCTGGACAACTGGTCTCTGTCTGGATTAATGCAAGAGATGTTTCAGGAGAGAAATGCAGAGGAATGAAGCCTCTTGAGCTCTGAGGAATTTCAGATTTTCACAGTCTGAGTTTTCCATGTGAGGGCATGGTTACATATCTGTGTTTGTTTGAGACAGGAGCCTCTGTCTTAGGGAGATATTGTACATTTGAAATTCTCCCATCAAGCAAAATTAAATTGGCTTCTTCCTCTGTTTCCTGCTTAGCAGAAGAAACATTCCCTCCTGTGGGGATGCATTAGCAGGGAAGAGGCTGCACACATGGGGAAGAAATGCTCGAGTCACTCGGGGACAAATGTTGATCTATTACAGCTGAATAAACCCACAGTAATATAATTTACTCCCTGGGATTTGCATTAGATTTATCCTGGCATATATGAGATCGCAGAGTCCCCCTGCTGATTAGCAAAATGCGACTGGGGAGAGGCCCAGACCACCTTAAGGCTGTCTGATCTTTCCCTCAGAAGACCCTTTTTTCAGTCACTTATCTCTTTGCTGAGCCTCAGCCTTTGGAGAGAGATTTTTCTGTGCTGGATCTGTGCCTCAGGCAAACCTACAAACTTTTATAGTGTCAGTCACAGCAGTGAAGTCAGTGCAGCGTAAGAGAACAGGAGGGAAGGAAAGTTGTGTTTCCCACATGAAAATTCGGGGCTGTTGTGAGGGGAAGCTCGAGGGCTGCCGTGTCTTGGAGCAGACAGGTGTCTGGGTCTAGAGGTGCCTTCTGTTGGATTTTGCTGTTCCATCAGGGAAAAATACACGTGAACTTCAGGAATTTAGGTGTCCCTGAAACCACCTCACCTCGGGTGTGCTCGGGAGTGTGTGGGCACCCCACAAAAAACCCTCACCACACCACCAAATGTGCTCCTTCTCCTTCCACCTGGATCCCGGCTCATGTCCACTGAGCTTTTGAGCTTCACCCGAGTCAAGGTCTCCAATTTAAAGGATTTGTTATGAAACAAAAACAAAGAGGTAGAGGTTTCACTTGTGCTTTTTAGACTGTTAATAAAAGGATACACCAGAATGTGAGAAAGGGAAGATATTGCTGATCACTTGCGTGTGTTTAATGAACAATTGTGTGCCCAAGGTGATTCCAGCACTGCCATCCACGAAAGGAGATCAGAAGTCTTTCTTATTAAAGTTCGCACAGCTTGAGAGGACTTAAGCAGCAGAAATAAAAAGGAAAACGAGCAGCTGGAGGTTCAAATCACACTGAGGTAAAAGATGGGAAAGAGAAATGAGGGATTTGGTGAATTTGCAGAAGAAAAGGAGTCGTGTCCCACTCATAACGTGCTGCTGACAGCACAGAGTGATGCTGGGGAGTTGCTGCTCCCACTTATGATGCCCAGACCTGACTCCAGAAGGTTTCCTTGGGCAGAATTGTGGTGGAAAACAATCCCTGCAAGGCTGTCAGCCTGCACTGCTGAAATTCACCCCAATTCTGCCTCATACTAACAACACACCCAACTCATGTTCCCAGCCACCATGAGGAGAGTTTCTGCTGTCTGGCTTTAGGCCTCACACAGGCAGGAACTGAAGCAGGAATTGCTGGCAGCAGCTTTGCAGGATTGCACGGTCATACAGAATGTTGTACATTTAAAATAATCTGTGGTATTAAGACACAAAATCTGCCCTGTACGTTATGAGTTTCTCTGAACAGGAGTTCTGATGATGAGTACTGTACAAAGTGGTCTGAAATAGAAGCAAGCTGCATTCTGGCTCTGTGTTCCAATTAGACGTGGCCTTTTTGATGTACTAAAACAAGTGTGGAATGGGGTAAAGAATTGTTTAGGTTATTTTTTATGCCTGTAGCCATCATAGTTACTTTTTTTCCCTTAACTCACTGAAAAACCCACTTACATGACCCTGTTTTCCTAATGGTCCCATCAGCTTTCCAAACCCAAGCTTAAAGAAAGCAATTCAATTGCTGATATTTATCCGAGCCTAAAAATGCAGAATCCCTTACAATTCTTGTGTCACGGGAATTGAGAGGCAGCAAAAACATGACAGCTCCACAATTTGGTTTTGCTGACATGCTCAGGCAATGAGCGTGACATCATGCAGGATCAAAGAGAGATTTTTATTACCAAAACTGAATGACAAATCCAGAGCTCCTTTACATGATTCATTTCCATTTCAAGTATCCAGGGCTTTTGATGGAGCTGATGGAAGAGAGAAAGACAGGAATCTGAAAAGGAATCTGAAAAAGGATTAATTTTCATTTTCTAGAGAATCTCAGAAGGAACAGGCTTGTCAGTTCACAGAATCACAAATCACAGAATGAGCTGAGTTGGAAGGGACCAGCAACGATCAAGCCCAACTCTTAGCCCTGCATAGGACAACCCCATAAATTCCACCATGTGCCTGAGAACATTGAATTCTTTTTTCTCTAGATACTAAAAGTATTTATTCTGTTTTACTGATGTGTTTTACTTTCTTCCTGACCAATTTTCCCAGTGTTTGATGATTTCTAGAGAGAAAACAGAAAGCCTGGAAGATCTACTCCACTGCCACATGTGCAGGATGACCTCACATAACAGTCTGACCACCCCAGACATGATTTTCTTCTTTAGGCTAACGCTGGCTTGCTTATTTCACCCTAAAGCTCATGGAAAGCTTGGGCAAGGAGAAAAAAAAAACCCATCCAGGCTGATGGAAAAGCTGCAGACTCAAAGGGAGAGAAGGAGAAGTAGTGAGAGGACTCTGTGAGAGCATTTCCCATCAGCTGGGGTGAATTTCTGAGTCCCACCCTGACCAGTGGGCAAGGCTGTGACAGCTGTGGGATATCCCCCTTCTGGGGGCCTCGGGTGAAGCACAAACCCTCGGACTCCTCCGTGGTCCCTCCAGCAGCAGGTGCAGCCCTGGGGTCGTTTGTCCCTTGCTCTCCTGCCTGTGCCGGGAGCTTAATGTACCTTGGGCGGAGCTGACAGGCTCCAGATGGTTGGGATGGTACCTTCCAGAAGAGTCAAATCATCATTAAAAAAAGCCACATGAGCGGTTTCGAAAGCAATAAGGTAATGGTGCTGTACAAGGGACCTGCAATCAGAAAAGCAATCACTTTTGGATAAGTCATTCAACCATTTAACCTTCTTAGCGTCTGAGAAATCCTCTGTAATGGATTCGTGGTTATTTAGTACCTCCCCCATCTGGGAGGCAGACACTAATATTGTAATTGTTTTATTCCTCTTCGTTCTGCTGTCGGTTAACCACTGTTTTCTCTGCTAGATAATAACAAAGCTGATGTGAGTTTTACTGTGCTCTGATACATCGCTCTCCAAATGAGAGGAGATAACTTCAGCTGAATGTCAGGCTCCAGTGAAGGAAGAAATGAACATGAAAAGCAAATAGCCCCTCGAAAGAAAAGTTCCAAAATCAGAATTTGTAAGTGCACAGTGCCTGCCCATTTTTCACCAGTGTTTTGTTACAGTCACAGTGAATTAAATTATCACGGCTCCACTGGCTTTAATAGCACTGCACTTAAAACTGGCACCTTGTGTTGAAATGCTGTGGAATGAATGATATTTTAAAATGGCTGTGAAGGTCAAGAAATTGCAGAAGAGAACCTTTTTGCTGCGGACCTTGAGCTTGCTGCCACATCTCCTGCCACTCTTCACCTCTTTTCCTAAAAAAGGGAAGATCTGCTGAGAGCTTGCTCCACTGCCCAGCTCCCCGTGCAGACAGCATTGCCTTCCTTTACATAGTGTATTTTTAAATTAATTTACTGTCATTTAACAGCATTGCTACAGCTTGTGGGTGGGAATGAGGAGAAGGTCCCAGTTTGGGCCTTGGAGACTGGTTTTGCTACATCTGAGCTGCTGTGGCTCCATTTCTCTTCCGCTCCTTTCCCGCTCCTGCCGTGGCCCAGGGAATGCTCAGGAGGGGTTGCTCTAAGTTAGAGGAAAAAAGGCTCCATGGGCAGCTCTGTATTCAGAATTTCAACCTGTGTTTTCACTCTTCTTGTTGCAATTTTGCATGCCCTAGCGCCCTGAACTTGCCTAACAAGATGTCTGCACCTCTAAATTTAGCTTGAACTATCTTTCACCTTACTCTATTTTATCCATTATTCAGAGAACAATAGATAACTCTTCAGGGCCTTTTAAAAAAATGAAGAAAACCAAATTCTGATTGGAATCAATTGCTTGTTGTCTGTTTATCTCTTCAAGAAATATCTGTTTTCCGATTTGAAATATAAATCTTAACATAACAGACTAAGGTAAACATCTAAAGAAAAAGCAGAGCAGCTTGTGGCTGGGCACATCAATAAAGCAAATTTCAAATTGACCATCCTATTTTCTGTAATGTGCTTCTGCCCTTCACTCACACTGTGATCTGTGCTGGGGCTCAGTGCTCTGGCTGGGAGCTCAAACAGCCACAGAAGGGAGTATTTCACCACGGGACAGCCCAGGATCTCTGTTCTGAGATGGATTTAAGGAACTCAGGTAGGGCCACGGGCTTGATTTGTCTCCAAAACACTCATCTGAAGCCTTTTCCTCAGCTGGTGCAGCAGCCACGCCTGATGGATGGCTGTCTGCAGACAGGACCACGAGCTTGAAAAGCTAACTAGGATGTCTGCTGGAAAATACACTCAACAAAACCAGCAGTTTGTCTCTGGAAAAATGTGGTGTTTGCAGTGAAGTCCACTTTGTCCTGGAAATCAGAGTAAAAGACAGGAAAGGAAGCTGGAGAGGAACTCATTATTAGGAGCTGTAGTGATAGCACAAGGAGTGATGTGTTCAAACTGAAAAAGGGGAAATTTAGGTTAGATGTAAAAAAAAAATTGTTCCCTGTGAGGGTGGTGGGGCCCTGGCACAGGGTGCCCAGAGAAGCTGTGGCTGCCCCTGGATCCCTGGAAGTGTCCAAGGCCAGGTTAGATGGGAACCTGGGATAGTGGAAGGTGTCCTTGACCATGGCAGGGAGCTGGAACGGGATGGGCTTTAAAGTTCTTTACAACCCAAAACTGTTCTGGGATTCTAAAAATAGGGGAGAGTTTCCTTTTGTGTGTGTAGACACACAGCGGGGCTCAGACTGTGCTGAAAATGCAGGAAATAGCAGCATGCAGCAAAGGGACTCAGCAGGAAGAAAGAAGTGGATCAAAACAAAAAAAGTTACTAAATTTTCCAAAAAAGGGGTCATGGGCAGTGAATCTTTACAGTCTTGTGGAGAGAAATTAGAGAATGGCCTGAACCCAAAGGAGTCTGAGGCGCTGATGTGTGAGTCACAGGCTCAACCACAAGCCCGAGAGGTAGAAAGTGAGCTCAGAGTTTCAGCCATCCTCTCCAGGCAGGAATGAGTCAGGAGAGGAGACATTTGATGATGCTCGTTCCAGAGAGGAACTGGAAAATTTGCAGCGAGGAGAAGAGCAGCAGCCGTGTGAGCTGAGGGAGCTCAGCCCGGGGCTGCTCACGAAGGGGGCCTGCAGACAGGGGGCTGAGGGCAGAGCTCTGGCTGCTCCAGCCTCCGCCGTGCTCTCATGAGGAGGGCTGGCAGAAAATCCTCTTCCAGGAGAAAGTCGTGTTGCTCTGGCTCCACAACGATGTTTATCGTGTAAATAAAAAAAAAAAGAGCTTTCTTGTGTCTTATAACTTGACCCATGCTCTGCTCTGGATATTTTGGTGCTGATTTAGAGCTGATTTACCTTGTGGCTCTCTCAGATTTGGCACTGGAGATGCACAGTGGGAGAGCAGAGAGGGGTGTGGGAGCGGCTGGCTCTGGGGGTGCAGCACCTCAGCAGCGGGCAAGTGCTGCTGCTCTGAGCCTGGGGCCTGCCTGGTGCTGCACAGAGGAGGCTGGGGGTGGATTGGTGTGCAGCAGCTGTTAGGAAACACTGGAATCCTTTAGGAGAGACTGGAATAGGGAAGGCTACTTCGGGAAAATAAAGGTTTGGATGTCAGTGCAGTGAGCTCTCGCTGCCCCCCGCTCCCCGCAGGCTCAACACCTCGCTGGGATGGGGTGAAAAGGAGAGCTGCAGGCTAAAGGGGTCAGATGTGGCTCCCCACGAAGGTTTAGAAGTGCCCCCCGCAGTCTGAAGGGGACACAGGGGATGTGCCTCTCTCCCTGGCAGCGCCAGGCCCCCGGACGGTGAGGCCGGGGAGGGAGAGTTCTGCAAGGGCTTCAAATGGAACAAACGCCTCTGTCTCGGCCCCCATTTGACCCCAGGGCTCTGTGCCTGCTGGTCACAGCATGGGGAGGTCCAGCCTCACCTCTGAAGGCAGCAACTTGCCCTTCCCCTTCTCCAGAGGCGTTAGGTCCAAGCAGAAGCAGAGCTGTGCCAGTGTGTAAGCCCTGAGATGACTTGTTAACACGTGGAGCAAATCCTGCAACCCAAACCACTTTCAGAAACTTCCCCCATGTCAAAGGCCTTTTAAAGTAAAGGTTTTCTTTTCTTTTCCTTCTTTCCCCCCTCCCCTTTCCCTCTTTTAAAGTGCCTCAAACCTGCTAGGTTGCATAACTCCTGCTATTTTTTTTTTCAAATATTAAAAGCCACGAGGCAAAGTGATGCTGGTGAGTTGGGGCTGGAGAGGGAATTAGGTTCTGAATTAGGTGATCCCAGGGCTGGGAGGTTGATGTCCCACCCCAGGCTGCCAGCAGCAAGAGATGCTCTCTCTTGGGCTCTGAACCTCAGCTCCCTGGTGCTGTAGGAGCTGAGGCATTTTCTGCTCTCTCCACATCTGCTCCTTCCTCCCCTTTGATAAGGACACATCAGACACAGCTGGATGGGCCAAGGGTGGTCTCAGCAATCAGTGGTTTTCCTCTGACACAAGCAAAACAACCACAAAAAGCATCATTTCCTATGTATGCTACCCTTACCTCTTTGGAATTTTTTATGAGATTCCAGGCTCTGAGTCTGGATGAGGATCTCCTCCCACAGAAAATTTAAAGATAAATGATTTGATTATAGAAGCACGAATTCTTATTTAGTGTGAATATTCTCCTGAAATAGAAGAGAGAATTACAAAACCTTTTGTCTTACAAAATGAACCTCTTTTCTCAAAAGAAGAAAGGCTCGGGACTGTTTTTTAAAGTGTCATGGAAAGCATGTGGAATGCATACAGAAAAATGTAAAATACCTGAAATATGAGCCTTTTTGAATGCCCTGAAAATAGAGAGCAGGGCTGGTTTTGTGAGATTTTCGATTGGAAGGTGATATTCTCCAAGCAGTGCTTTCACAGGACATTTTCTAACCTGCTTGTGTGTCAGTGTGGCTTTCTGCCTAGAGCACGAGTTCAAAGCTATATCAAGCAAAAGTAAAACCTCCAGAAGTTTAATATATATTTAAAAATGAAAGGAAGGAGCCAAAACTGGATAGAGAAAGAAGGAAAACCTTGCAGTTTCAGAGTAGCATAAGATTAAGGTAGATTTTATCATGTTAGATAACACCTGGGTTATTCATACATCTAATACAAAAAGTGGGTTATTTTAGGGGTAACCTGAAGGCTTTTTAATGACAGCTTCTTTCAGTCCTTTTTCTGAACAACAGCATCTCCCCAGTTCAGCTCCTTTGCTTATGCTGCCCAAATCTATTGAGCTTTATCAGCTTTGCTTTTCTACCCCAGAGCTCTGCTCTTCCTCTGCTGTGCACACACAGCTTCCCTTCCCTTCCCTTCCCTTCCCTTCCCTTCCCTTCCCTTCCCTTCCCGGGAGATTTAAACCATCTGGATTTCCCTTCTCCACGAGGTTGCTCTCCTGCTGAACTCCAGGAGCTCTGGACCTCTGCCATGAGCAGGGTTCTCCCATTAAATTAATGCCCAGGATTTGCTTTAATGGTGTTAACAAACCCAGGGTGCTGCCTCTGACTGCTCGGCTCAGCGTCCAGCCACAGCCCCATCCCTCCTCGGGTTATATTCCAAGGCTGATTAAAGTCTTTCTTGAGGAGGACTCGGCTCAGACAAAGAGCAGGGCTTTTAGTGACATAGATCATCAAAATCTGGACAAGGAACAGCCCTGTCAGGGTTGATTTATTTCTAAAAAACCCAGTGATTCCTGAATATATTGAGTGCAATTTTGTCCTCTTTAGCTGAACAACCAGTATCAAAATATGGTTTTTTTCTCCTCAGAACATCTTGAGGACAAATTGCATCACAATATACTTTTTTTATTGTACTTTTCAGCACAGTTTTCTAAGAAACTGTCTAAAAAAATCATCCTTTTATCCACCAGCTCCCTGCAACCCCTCCTGGGCTGAAATAACAGTCTTTTTACAATGTACATAATTCACTGCAAACCAGCTTGGGGCAAGAAGGGAGAGAATATGCTGTATCTATTACCTTTGAAGGAGAATTTTAGGCAGAAGGCAGCTAATTGCTCATACAAATATTCAACAGAATGGGAGAAATTCTTCATAGCAGTTGTTGGATCTTTTTTATTTTCTTGAATTTAATTGCTGGATTTTTACTCAGCAATGAGAGCCAGATCTTTGCTTTTCTGTTTTGCTCACATAAAGAAGCCCAACACTGCCTGCCACCAAGATAAAGGACGTGACTCTCTCTAATTTAAGCAGTGAGCAACAGCACAGAGTTTACCCCTCCTAACCTGCAGCTCCATGAATTTCCTTTAGAGGTCTGGGATCCGTGACAGATCCAGCAGGATCCTGCTTGAGCTGTGGGATACAAAGGAATCAGAGCCTGTTGCAGGCAGCGTGTGTGAGGTTGTAATCAAATATTCAGAGCTGCCAATAATGAGTGATGCCAGTGATGGCAGTGATGTTACTGCAGTGACAGTGTAGAAATTAGTCCTACCATCTTACATGTAGAAATTCAAGCTAAGCTGCATCCTAACAACTTCCACGGAGATGCTTTGATGCATATTTTATTTTTTCCACTAAATAAATGACACGCACTCTGCTGCCTGCAGTTCCCCAGCTCTCCTCGTGAATCTTGAAGGATGTCATTTCTCAGAGAGTTCTCCTGAGCAAGTCAACACACGAATGAAGCCTGAATTTGGTATAACAGACTTGCTGGGACGGGCGGTTTGCAGTAAATAACAGTTCTGTAGGAGAGGAGTCACCGGGCAGGGAGATGCCATCCCGTGAGCAATTCATGGTGAGTGTTTGGATCTGTCCCCCAGCAGCACCCCGGGACTGAGCCGTGAGGTTTCCATTGCTGTCCATGGCTCTGGTGTGCCCAGTCCACTGGGCCACACTCTCAAGGCAGCTTGACTGCAGAGAACTGCCCAGACATTTGGGAACTGCCACTGTCCTGTTATTAATCTTCCATGCCTGGCCATCCTCAGGATTTACACTGCAAGGTTGATTCACCTCTGATTTACACCACTGTGTCTCTGAAGCCTGCTAATGATTTCCTTGCCCAGAAAGAGCCTTGCTCCACATCTGTCACCTGACATGAGCTGGCAGAGGGGCCCTCATACTCACCACCAGCTGCAGAAGATGTATTTGCACAGACACCGAGTGCACCCATTTCCTTGCAGAAATGCTGCGTGGCCAACACGAGTTACGGAGCAAACTTGCTCTTTTATCTCACCTTTAATCAATGCTGCTAGAGAAAAGTGGGATCACTGCTGTAAGTGGTTGTGTTAATAACCAGCCTGCCCTGTGCCGAGCGATGCTGTCAGATTTCAATATTGCTACACAGATTGATTTTGCACATTTTATTTTTAAGGCAAAGTGCAGCCAAAAATGCTTCAAGAATGAAATGTTTCTGCTGCAGAGGAGCCAGCTGGCTGGGGCAAGGCAGCTCCGGGGAGCCACCCTCGTGGGAGGGCTCGTGGTGAGGCTCGACAAGTGGGGTGCAGGATGGGGACATCAGGAATTCCAGCCGTGGCCATGAGGATGCCAACAGGCTCTGACCTCCTGGTTTGATTTGCAGTTGCCCCCTCACTTTCCTGGGCTCTGGACTGTGGCAGACTCTGTCTGTGGCCGCCGGACTCTCTCAGCTCTTACCAAAATACTGGGAGGCTGCATCTCCTCGAGCTGGGGGTGCTGCCCTGTTGTCACCCTTGGTCCTGCTTCCCTGTCCCCTGCAGAAAAACCTGCTCTGTCCCCTCCTTGGCTCTGCCACCCCTACTCTGTCTGCAGCCAGTGCAGCTATGAACCCTCAAATCCTGGGCCAGCAAGCAACTAACAACAACAACAACAACAACAACAACAATCCTTGTCCAAATGCACGGTTCCTCTAAGTGCAACTTTTTCCTCTGCACGTATGCTGGAAGAGATGGGCACAGAAATTTATGAGAAAGCACAGGTTTGAAATGTGTTGGTCCTGAGACATGCTAGCCAGTTCACAGGCAGGAAAAAGGAAACCTACAGCCCTTGTCTTGGTGACAGTGGTCTTGGCAAGAAAAAAAAAGTGCATCAAAAATGCTGTTTTTAAAATCTGCCCCTGTGAAAAAGAGATGCAGAGCAAGAACACAGCTACAAAACTGGGAAAATGTGATTTTTGGGGGGGGCTTTGGGAAACTTCACACCTTGTCCAAGGCATTTGGATGTCCCTGTTTCATCCAGAGTGTGTTGCACGGCTGGGTGATCTGGCAGCACAGAAATGTGCTGTCGGGGATGTGGGAGCACTGCCTGAGGTGGCAGAAGGTGCTTACAGAGGGTCTGTGAGCAATAATTTGGGATAGACTCAGGGAACAGCTCTGGCCAGGCTGCAGGGGATGGAAGCTCATCCCCTGGAGCTGCTTAACTGTGGTTAAAGAAGTTAACAAGGATGGAGAAATGAGGCCTTGGTCTGTGATTTTAAATGCTTTGCACCTTTGGGAGATATAAAAATAACCTTTGCTTTGCCAGCAGGCAAGAGAGAGGGAAGATGCTTCAATATGAGATTAGAATATAAAGGGCAAGTGAGGAAACAGAGCTGTGAAAAGTGGGGGGAGCAAAGAGGGCATTGCTGTGATGAGTTTTGGTTGAAGATGGGAAAAAAGAAGTCTCATAGAAAATTGTTCCAGGTAAAAATGCTGTCTTCTTCTGCACCAGCAGCTCTGAGCGAGTCTCTGGCTGTTTCGAAGGAACCAAAATAGGTTTCTTCTTCTGTATCTTTTCCTTTGACGTGCCAGCCTGGGGCTTAGAAGGTTTTCATGAAGGCCTTTGCTGCAGGGGAGGCTGGAAGGCTGATGGCAGACCCTCCTTCTCCTCCTCCTTCTCCTCCTCCTCCTCCTCCTCACACCCCAGCCTTCCTCCCCCTGCCCCATCCCCGCTGCCAGCTCCTCTCCCTCCCCAGGGCTTGTCAGCTCCCTTCCCTCCCCACGGGCAGAGTGTGAGATTGAGCAGAGCCTTCCAGGCAAGCAGCCCAGGAAATGTCACAGAAGAACACCAACATTTTTCCCAGCAGAACTGAACATTTCAGGCAACGTTGCGAGAAAAGAACCAAAACCACGTTGAACCCAACAAACCATGAGAATGGCTTGCTCAAAAGAGAGAATTCTTGACCCTATGAAGGCTGGTGGGTGAAACGGTGTGAGGGGATGGGAGGTCCCTTTCAATGCCACGTGCTGGTACCTGCTCATCTTTCCTTTTTTCTCATTAGCGCCTATCTGTCTGTTCCCTCAAGCAATGGAAATTTTTATCTTGAGTGAAGCTTGATAGTGGCAAAAAAAAAAAAAGAAAAAGGAAAAGAAAAATGCTCCACCATCAGTGTCAGAAATATTTCACTTTTTTCCCCCAAGGCCATGAGAAATCCACTTTTTTCATTCGCTTTTGAAACATCTGCATTCAGAAACTGCTTCAGCTCAGCTCTGTCATTTCAGCTATTATGTGCAAATCATTGCTTAAAATGTTAACATAAACTAACTTTTTTTTTTTTTAAATCACAGTTAGAACTTCTTTTTCCTGGAATTTCTATATGGATTCTTTATTTTGGGAAGAGGTGAGCATGATGGAAAGCCTGATCAGTGAGCAGGGGGTCAGAAACTTCTCCATGTGTTGTGTTACCTGATCAAAGGGACGCTGGAAGGTGAGAAGCTGCTGGCAGTGGGGAATAATTTCACAAAACTTTCACTTAAGGCACAGTCATTGAGAATGAGAATTTTGACAAGAATTTCAAAGGAATTTGAGGCCTACAGGAATATCACGAATATTCAGTTTTCATTACTGGTTATAACTGGAAGTTTGGAAAAGCAACTTTGTGCCTTTCATTGCTCATGACCCAGTGGTTTTCAAACACTAAGGCACTCCCTGAGTCATAAACTGACGTTAAATCCAGGTGGATTCTGTCTGGAATCCCTTTCTGTTCAGTTTTCAGATAATTTGAAAATGTGTTTTTCAAGCAATAAATAAACACAATTTAGATATGATTTGTCCACTTACACTCAGAGGTGATGGTCCTCACGTCCTGTCACTGCACCTCCTGTGTTCTCACTGACCCTGGTGAATAACTGAGCTTTGAAAATTGCAAGCTTCTGCAAAAACTTGAAATTTTGGATGGGGAGAGATCCTGAGCATCCCAGTCTGCTTTTGATTTCATCAGAGCTAAAGCAGAAGGTGCCGGAGGAGCAGAATTGACCCAATCTTGGCTTGGAGAGTGGATCCTTCTGTGTCCTTACCCACGTGTATCCTTGAGTATCTGAAACCTCACCTCTCATTAAAGTAGTGGCAAACACATACTGAAAATTTGGGTGGCATCAATGCACTTATTTTTATAGCTCAAACTCGATTATCACTTGTTACAAACAAGCTCCCAACTTTATATACCTAATGTAAGTGAAAACGAAACCATCTGTTGAATGGCTTCCCACTACGGAATAACAGATGCATAAAACGTGTGCCATCAATGGTGCTGGTGGCTTTGAACCTCCTGTGGGAGGCCAGATTGTTTTCAATCTCCTCTCACAGTGATTGATTACCCTGTGGCTACTGCTCAAGTGCCCTGTTCCTGTTCCACTTTCTGTCAAGCATGAGGCAAAATTGTAGAAGCTGCCGGGAAAAACTTGAAATTTTGGACCGGGAAAATTTCTGAGCGTGCCAGTCTGCTTTCACTGTCATTAAAAATAAGGCAGCAGGAGTGCTGGAGGAGCAACATTGCCCCAGCTTTAGTTTGGAGAGTGGATCCTTGGAGGGAGGTGATTCTCCCCCTCTACTCTGCTCTCTGAAAATCCCACCTGGAATAATGAGCACAGTTCTGGTGCCCCCAGTATGAGAGGGATGTGGAGCTGTTGGAACAAGTCCAGAGGAGTCCACGGAGTTGAAAAGAGGACTGGAGCCCCTCCTGTATGGGGACAGGCTGAGAAAGTTGGGGCTGTTCAGCCAGGAGAAGAAAAGGTTCTGTGGAGACCTCACAGCCCCTTCTGGTCTCTGAAGGGGCCTCAAGGAAGTGGGAGCGGGACAATTAATCAGGAACTGGAGTGGCAGGACAAGGGAATGGCTTCCCTCTGTAGGAGAAGAAATTTACGTTGGATATACAGAAGAAATTGTTCCCTGGGAGGGTGCTGAGGCCCTGGCACAGGCTGCCCAGAGCTGTGGCTGCCCCATCCCTGGGAGTGTCCAAGGCCAGGCTGGACGTGCATCAGGATAACCCAGGTTTGTTTAGCCACAGTTCTGAGAAGCCCACAGGATAATCTTATAATAGTTTTAAAAATTATTGTTATTTATTTACTCACAGCTAGACCTGTACTTTGATTTCATCTCCTTCTCTTCTGAATTTGTCCTGGAATTTGTCCAGCTGACACCTGCCATCTTTTGGAAGAGTTTTTGTTTCTACTGCTTGAGCTGAAATGCCCATCAGATACACCACCTTTGGAGGTGTGAGTACAAACCACAGCATTTTGGGATTATTTTAGCTGCTCTGCTTGCCCTTTCCCTTTGTTGACACCATATGGTGGAGAAGATAGAGAACAAACGGCCTCTGGTTTATCTCAGTGGAGTTTTAGCTCTCTCACTATCTTGGACAATCAAGCCTTGAAGAAATTTAGTTTGATGACATTTTGTGTTGGGATAGACAAGTCTTTCTCAGGAGTTCCATAACAGGAATTCTTGGAACACTTTATATAATTCTTCTTCTCCAATCCTCTCATCCTTTCTTCTGCTCCATTGTTCCTCAGCAAAAATATTATTTTTTGCAAATAATTTCTTTTCACTACCTGCAGACACGCAGAAATTCCTATAATATTTCTTTTAAAGAAAATCTTGGGGTTTTTAAAATATGTGAATACATGTAAGTGAGTTCTTTGAATATCATTTTTGGTCTGCTGAGGCTCATAAAAACCACTGAATATTTATAACAGCCACCACAACAAAAGGAAAGGAGAAAGATATCAAGTGTAGACTAGAGCAACTGCTTTAAAAAGATCTCCATCTCTTTGGTAAATGACTTTGAATGCAGTTGTCAAAGAAGCCTTTGGGAGTTAGGTGCTCAAATTCCATTAAACTTAATAAGAACATAACAATCTATCCCCTTGGTCTCCTAAATAGATCCAAGATATATTCTGAATACTGTTACAGAAAGAAGTGTTTAGAAATTAATGATGTGCACCTCTTTTAAAAATACAGGATAATTGGATTTCCTCCTCCTGGGGAAGATCAGTTGTAGCTTTGGTTTGCAATGAAGAGCTTCGTGAAATGTGACAATGCCACCTCTGTTCCCACCTGAAAATTCTGTTTGGGAAGAATTTAAGGATTTTTGCGTAGGACCAGGGTTCCAAATGGGCCCCAAGCCCAGATGAAAGGCTGAGGAGAGCAGAGGAGCTGCAGTGTGGCCAGGGTCCATCAGAGGTCTCAGTTGCTCGGCTTGGGAAATAGGAGAGGGAAGGACATGTGGGTGACCAGACGGAAAAAAAAAGCAAGTTCAGGTGATGCCAGGCAATGGATGTGTTGAAGGCCAGCCATGGGGCTCACTGCCATGATCCTTTTGGGATCAATCACAGCCTGGAAAGACCAAGTCATCACACCTATGCAAGAATCTGTCCTTGTTCAGGCATCACATTGGTGGGACCAGGCCTGCTGTTTGCTCCTGATCCTGAGCTCACCCAGAGGAAGGAAGTGACTTTCTGAATGGAGCTTGTCACGGTGCCAGCTCATCAGCCTGGCTAAATTCATTCATTAATTATGTTACAAATACGATTTGGATGGAATCAAAACCAGGGGAATTAGGTTTGGATTAAAAAACTGCCTCCTACTTGACCCTTTTACAGTGCATTCATGAGTTTGTTTCATTTAGGGATGATTCCTTCCTTTAAAATGTGTTTAAGTTAATTTCTAAATGCAATGTTTCTCCATATTAAAAAGGCCTCAGGCTTTTCATTAGAGAAATGTCAGAGCCAATTTTTTTTTGAGTTTTGAAATTTCTGTCTCTGGTTTTCTTAGCCAAACCAATGAATTTTCCTCTCAGACTTGTGAGTGCTTTCAGTCAATGTAAATGAAGTTTTTTCTTTGACTTGCTCCAGTGTTGAGTGGCAGATCTTGTACAACATGGTCTTGATCTGATGGGTTGGGCAATTACCAGTTCATAGTTTCACTTTTTATGTTCCCGCATGGAATTTGGCAAATTTGGAAAAAAAAATAAATCAAGGGAATGGTTGATAGCAAACAAGAGGCAATACCAAGCTCCAGTCCTCTCACGAAACGCTGACCTCTCCATGAGCCTTGGTGGATGATGCTCTGGAGATGCTCTTTGTCAGGGCTGACGAGCTGAGACAAAATGTTATGTGTCATAGTCATCCAAGATGAAACAAAATAAATCCTTCTCTGCTGTTTAGTTCACTTCTGTTTTGCTTGTTCTCATCATTTTGTGACAAATTACATGATGCCAGACAGTTCTGTCAAAGCTCAGTACTTTCAGTCATGCACATGTATCAGTTTTGGCTTCCTAATCGTCCTCTGACCTTTGTGGCTGCACAGAATAAACAAACAAGATCTCCAAAAGTTCAGGATTACATATATTAATAATATATACGTATAGATGATAACAGAACAATTGTATTAATCTGCTCTTTTGGACGTGCACAAGGCTGGTATTTGAAATCCTGAGAGCTGTGTCCCCTGGGACTTTCAAACCAGGATTTAAAATCTCTCTGTGATCAGCTTTGTACCATATAGTAAAAGAATCTGAATACTTTCCCATTAAACTTGAGGGAAACTTTGAAAACCAATTTAGTGGAAGTTTTAAACTTTAGATTAAAATATTTCATATTCCAACAGTGCATTCTCCGAAAAATTGTTCCTCGAATCGGAAAGGGAGCAGGAGCTGTCTCCTACTTAACTTTCTGTAGGTCTGTCCCCATGTAACAGACATTATCCTTCTCACAAGTACAAATTACTTCTTTTTCATCCTTTCCTCTTCAACCCTTTCACTGAATTCATTATTCATTTTACTGACACATCCACTAAATGAGCTGAGCCCTATTATGATTAGCTTCAAAATACGCTAATCAAAAAGCCTACAGTATAAATATTTAAATCTCAGATTTTAGGAAACCTACCTCATCCAAAGTAAAAGGAAAGAAAACAAAGCACATGTATTATGTACACTATTATTATAGGGATGTATGAGAAAGCCTCCACCGAAAAGCCTAAATTTTTTAATTCATTTTTTTAAAAATAAGGGTCCTGTTGAGAAATGTTCTTGCTGTGAGTAGGTAGGCAGCCTGTACCTACGCAGGGATGGTAATGAGACGGAGCCTCGTCATTCTGCCAGGCAGCATCGCTGCCCATTGATCCATCTGATCAGCTGGAACCAGCCCAGCAATACTTCCACACTGAACTGTCAATTTCTTTAAAAATACATTTCATTGCATCTGCCTTTGGGTGACTCTCACCGTAAGTTCGCAGTTTTGCAGAATCATTTAGGATGGAAAAAGCCTTTGAGATTGTTGAAACCAGCCACCTTGTCAATGATACCAGAGCACTGACCACTGCGTCCAGGCCTTCCTCGGACACCTCCAGGGATGGGCACTCCAAACCTCCCTGGGCAGCCCCTTCCCATGCCTGACCATCCTTTCCATGCAGAAGTTCCTCCTGATGTCCAACCTGACCGTCCCCTCGACAGCCTGAGGCCGTTTCCTCTCACCCTGTCCCTGTTACCTGGGAGCAGAGCCCGACCTCCCCTGGCTGGCCCCTCCTGCAGGGAGTTGTGGAGAGTGAGAAGGTCCCCCCAGGTTTCCTCTTTTCCAGGCTAAACAACCCTAGCTCCCTCAGCTGCTCCTCACATGATTTACAACTGAACTGGGTCTGGTCCATTCAAGAAGGACCAGAGCCAGTTTGGCACCCATGAGCCACTTCAGAGTGTCTGGGGGTCAAGGTGGAAGGGTTAAAACCTGTCAGGGAGCCAGAGAGAAGCCTCCAGAGAAGTGGAAGAGAAACAGCAATGTCCCAAAACACACTCCTGAAGATGCTTATCTTGGCCTTCACCTGCTGATTGTGCTGGGAGGAAATGCGTGCACACTTTAAAAAGTGCTGGAGAGGGGAGGAAAGTCTCTTTTGAAAAGAAAGCGTCTGATGCAGGCTTCAGTGTGTTGGGTTGGTTGGTTTTGCCTCCAGAACTTCCCACAGTTCAATATTCAAATGTCCATTGATTCAACAGTCCATGACCTACAGCTTTTGTTCACAGGGTGTTTCGTCAGCTCAGTTGTTGCCCAATTCTTTATGTTTTTCACATCATCAATAAACACAAACTCCCTTTGGTCTGCGGGTGAGAGGAGACTAATTTGGAACCTGTGTTTAATCTCATCTTTTGCAGTTCCAAAGAGTCTTCATGCACTGCTATTTTTGAATAGACAGAAAGGAGGAAGAAGACGATGCCGAAACAATTCAATATTTCTCCTAAATCCAAAAGAAAAAATTTCTATAGGAAGAGGAGTTCTATGTTCCTTGCTGTTGGTGAACAGATGGAAAACATATCTAGCAGAGGTTTCACTTCCATCAGATGATTTCCTTAGGAACTGCAATTACAGTGCAGATTAATATTCTTTGATGCTGTGCATTTTTTATACATGACATCAAAGCTTCCTGCATATCTGTTTGAAATTGTTGAAAGCTTTAAAAGGAAACCAAAACCCACTCTGGTTTTGTTTTCCAGAAGTATTTCTACAACCAAGAGCTGTGTTTTAAGCGCCACTAAGCAGCTGGTTCAACCCAGAAACACGATGTGCATTGTGTTACTATTGCTTTGTTTCTTCCAATAATATTCTTATTGGTATAAATCTTTTCAGAGCACATGAGAGAGCACAGAACCCCACATTCCTACCAACCTGAAATAACAATATGCATAGTATGAAAATATCAGCAATCAATAATTCCCAAACTGGCTTCCATCAGCGGCTATCCAAACTTACCAGACTGCCCGAGGACAATTTCCTGCAGAAAACCCAGTCTGAACCAAGCGATTACGTGAACGAGTGATGATAATGTGCTTTGAAAGTTAAGCCAGGGGTGATTAAATGTCTGTGGGTAATAAACAGAATTAAAAGTATTTAGGAAACAAAGCACAGCTCCGAACACAATCAGAACATAGTGTATCGTTAGTGGTTGTAGGCAAAAAACCCATTCATTTGTGGGGCAAGATAATGGTTGGATGTGAGAATCTGTCCTGCTTTCTCCACTCTTTAAAATGCCTGCCTGTAAACTGGGTGCTGCTATCAGCATTTAATGTGCTCGACGATACATTAATATATTTCATAAATCCAAGCTGCTTCCATGCCCTCAAAAGACTCTTTGGCGAGTGCTGCTTAAAAAGGGATAGTTCAAGAGGAAGAAAATCTGGCTCTTTGCAAAATGACCTTCTCCCTGCGCCGCATGGATGGATCACGGTGAAATTTGGGAGAAGCCCCTGGGAGCTGGAACTTGAAGATATCAGCTCACATTTTGATCCATTCACTGGCGTCCTATTTCCAGACAATAAAGGATAATAATTGGAGATTTAAACTTTGATGGCTGCAATTGCTTAGCAACAGATTCACCAAACTCAAATTGTTCCAACTCTGAAATTCAAAGAACTTTTGGGATCTAGAAGACAAATGACACATTGATCTGCCTGATTTCATGAGTTCTTTTGCCTTAATTACAGGATAGCAAAGAGGTAAAATCCACCACAAGCAGAAATGGAAGGCTGCAGAAAGTTAAGTGATTTGACCTTTAATAAGCTATTAGAAAAAACATTTCTATTTTGAAATATTAAAATATCAGAAAATAATCTCCAGAAGTTGGTGTAGCTGTGCAGAGCGCAAGGTTTGAATCAACAGGTCCTTATTGTTGTCAAACAGATTTCCTGATTAGTGTTAAAAAAACATAATGCAAAAATTCTATTTTGTGCCACTAGATAGAGTCAGTTGGAGCCCGAGGATTTTTGCTATAAATGTTGATATGCCCCCGCAATCACTTTTCTGACTCATTCGCTTTCCCTTTCCTGTTCCCCTCTCTGGCTTCGGTTTTCACGCTAAAGTTACACTTCTTACTCACCAAGTGTTGCAGTCACTGCTGCCTTCAGCACCGCGTTAAAAGCCTTCCTTCCAAACCCGTGGAGGGAAAGCACAGTCTGACAGATCACCTTTTATTTATCCTGCCTGCTTGGGAAGCCACCTGCCTTGGAAGCCAGGCTTGTACTGAGGCAGCACCTGAGCTGCAAGGCTGGGGAGAAGCTCCCCTCCCTCCTAATGTGGAGATACGGTTGGCATTGGGTTTGTTGGGAGATTCCCCCTTCCCTCTGCTCCTCCTGTCCCTCCGCAGCCTTGTGCAAGTGCTGTTGGAATGGCCAGATGGAAAGATTTCCACATGGCACAGTTTGCCTTTT
Organism: Dryoscopus gambensis; assembly: GCA_013389985.1. Classification (NCBI taxonomy): domain Eukaryota; kingdom Metazoa; phylum Chordata; class Aves; order Passeriformes; family Malaconotidae; genus Dryoscopus; species Dryoscopus gambensis. Next base: position 59,411 of record WEIT01040401.1, on the reverse strand, counting down.
CTCCCTCTCTGAAACAGGATGCTCTAAGCAGTAAATCCCCAAGAAGCCGCCAGAGCTTTCCCACAGGTGCTGGAACAGGATAAAGCACTGCGGAAAAGACATTTTTAAACGTGGTTTCAGTGACTAAAGGCTGAGCCAGCTGAGGCATGGAAGGGTGTGACCAATTCTTTGGATAAAGGCATGCATGGATCTCACAGGGTGCTGTGGCTGATCCCTGGTGACATTTGGAGGTCTGCAAAACCGGTGGCCACTCACTTCTCTTTTCCAGCTTTAAACTTACCCTGCAGGTTTCCAAGGTGCTTCAGCTAAAATCACCCTTTTGTGGGAGATGTGAATCACCAGCCTTGGCTTTCTGCCTTCCTTTGCGTCTGGTTCCACATTTGCTGAGGTAAATTCTTTTCACTTCTGTGCTGAAGAACTGGGTTCTTCACCAGTTTTCAACCAGGACAATCTTGTCATCCTGCATCTAAAAAGACTTTGTTTTATTAATAACATTTTTGGTGGACCTTCTTCAAGGAAATCCCAGGTTCCCTGTATCACCTATTTTTTTCCTTTCATTAGCCAGGTAACTTCACTGGACTCAATAAGCAGCATTCTCCAACAAACAGCTGTTGTGTTCCATTTGTAACTCTTTGTGGGTTTTTTGGCAGTGTTATTAATTTATTTCTTTCTATATTTTCAATCAACTTTTTTGTAAACTGATTCAAACTCTATGGTTAAAAATCCCTGTAATCAAGGTCCTGCCCTTCAAAGGAAAGTTCCAGCTCTTGTGTACAGATTCCAGTTTCAGCGTTTTTACTGACATTGTCATTAACTCCTTTTCAAGACCTTTCAGATCTCTTGCATGAATAATCTCTGGTCTAATGACCCCTGTCTGGTCTTTAATCAGTTTATGTCACTCACTGCCCCAGGCCTTTTTCAGTCTATTACCTTGCTTCAATTGCTTTAGTAAACCATTTATCTCTGCTAGTGAAGTGACTCTTTGATTCTATATTCTATATTAGGAAGAAATTCCTCACTATAAGACACTGGCGCAGGGTGCCCAGAGAAGCTGTGGCTGCCCCTGGATCCCTGGCAGTGTCCAAGGCCAGGCTGGATGAGGCTTGGAGCACCCTGGGATAGTGGAAGGTGTCCCTGCCCATGGCAGGGGGTGGAACTGGATGATCTTTCAGATCCCTTGCAACCCAAACCATTCTATGATTCAATTTGTAAATTAAAAGAAAGAATGGTTTTGTTTTAAATTGAGGTGTTATTGTCTGTTCTTGGAATTGAAAAAGAGTTTAAAAATAAAGCAAGAGCCTCTCCGAAATGAGATGTTAAGATATTCAAACATAGCTGACAATCGAATCAACTGCTCACAGTCTTGAAAGCAGGCAAGGTTTCCTTCCCAAAAATGTGGCTGTAGAGATGGAATCGCGGCAGGCTGTGCTGGGCTTGAGAATTTTTTTTCTAGTTTTACCATTTCCCCTTGATCCCTGGCTTCAGGTGAACTTATGACAAGCTTGTTGCTCCATGCTGAACACCACTCCTGCCCCACACTAATTGCTTTATCATTAATTGTCCTTCCTCCTAATATCTAATCTAAACCTGGCCCCTCTCAGTGTGAAGCCATTTCCCCTTGTCCTGTCACTCCAGACCCTTGTAAAGTCTCTCTCCATCTTTCTTTCAGGTCCTTCAGGCTCTGGAAGGCCACATTTAGGTCGCCCCAAAGCTACTCCAGGCTGAACAATCCCAGTTCTCCCAACTTTTCCTCACAGAAGAGGTGCTCCATGGCCCCCCTTGGGCTGTGAGCACCCAAACACCCAGAGTGACAGAGTCTGCCCCAGTCTGACCAGCGGCTGCTCATCCCCTCCTCCGTGGGCATCTCTGCAGGGAGAGCAGGGCACCCAAAATCTGCTGCTCCCCAGGCAAGGCAGAGATGAGGCAGGAAACCAGAGGACATCTGGGCACGTGCCTGCCCTCCTCCTGCCTTTGTTTTCCCTGCTCCTTGGCTATAAATAGAGATGTCAATCTCCAGAGCTGTCAATCCAACATCCTCCACCCTCATGAAGGTAACGTTTAAAAAGTGACACAGATTGAACATGTAAAATGCTCTTTAATTTTCATGTAAATTCCATCTCTGCTCTCCTGAGTCTGGAGGTGTCCAAAATTTGAGAAGCAGAAAATAGAAGACTTTAAAAGAAACACTGTGCTATTTGCCAGCTTCCCTGTATGAAAAGCATTTAAATGTGCAGTGTTCTGAGTCTTTAAATACCACGAACTGGGCTTTATATTCTCATTTTTTTTCCATGCTCTGCTCATGATTCAGATGTCAATAAGCTGAGCTGTTTGTTGTCTGAGCACTTTTGCTTTCTGTTTTGCAGAGTGAGTGTTATTCTTGTCTTGGTCCTGGCCCTCAGCAAACCAGGTTATGCTCACTGGGTTATGCCAGACTGGTTGCAGTGAAGGTGGTGAGGCCCTGGCACAGGCTGCCCAGAGAAGTTGTGGATTCTCCATCCCTGGAAGTGTCCAAGGCCAGGCTGGACGGGGCTTGGAGCAACCTGGGATAGTGGAAGGGGTCCCTGCCCATGGTGAAGGGCTGGAGTGAAAGGATCTTTAAGATCCCTTCCAACCCAAGCCGTTCTGCGATTCTCTGCCACCCAGCTGAAGTTTGAGCTGGAAAAATTGCTGAAAAATTGTTTTAAATGCTTATTTCACTGTGCTTTAAGACAACAAGCACTGGGTGCTCTAGGACATGAAGATGAATATCAACCAATGTCCCTTTTCCATCCGTCCCTGTCGCAGCTCCAATCCTGTAAAATCCTCTGCCTGTCTCACCTCATTGCTGCAGCAAAACTGCTGTTCCTGGGAGGACGACTTAGAGGGGATGCAAGAGATCTCAGCAGGGTTTAGCACTTGATTCACATATTTCTGGTTAAAAAGAAAAAAGAGCTGCACCAGAGAGCGAAAAGATCAAGGCAGAGCCAGGCCGTGAGGGCCTCCAGGCAGAGCAGCAGAGACGTGCCAGACTTATTAGAGGTCCCTCTCAGGTTTCCAAAAATGAAGATGAAAACCCATCCTTTTATCATCTCTGAAATATTTTTTTTTTAATCCTTAAGGATCCCCTGCTGTGCACACACACACACACTTTGGGTCCACTGGCAAACTGGGTTCTAAACACAGTGCCCCAAATTACTCCTAATTTTTGCTCCTGGCTTAGAGAAATATTGCAATAAGAATAAGGCTGCTTCCAGTCAACTGAGGATCTGCTTCATTTTTGAATAATGAAAGGTGAAACTATTTACATGCGCTCAGAAGACTGAAACTAAGGGGTGGAGTGCACTAGCCCCTTTGATTGTGGGATGCACCAGGGAACATGGAGATAAAGCAGGACCGTGCAGGCTGATGTGTTTTTCCGCCTGCTCTTCAATATTTGAATACAGGAGGAATTTTCGCTTAGAAGTTTATTCCTGGTTTTTCAGAGAGACAGAGAGGATGTGGGAATTTTGATGTGACAGGGCAGCTTTGGGGCTTTTACAGTGGGAAAGTGCGGCTGGTGAATCCACTCAGAGAGATTATTCCCACCTTTCTCCAATTACAGCTGATGTGCAACTTCTTTTTCACATCATGCTCAATACTGGGGTGCTCCTCTGAGGTTTTCAGGTTATGTAAGGGGGCTTTGAAATGAAAAGGTGTTGCAGTGAATTTTGTCTTTTTTTCTGGCTGCAAACTACGGGTGAGATTGTCTCAAATCTCTGGGTTTTCTGGTCTTTGTCTACATTAACTGAATGATTTCTGGAAGCAGGTTTGGTTTGTGACACCCTGTAATGATCCTTAACTGACGTATGATATCAGGTGGTAAAACACTGCTTTTCTTACTGCACATTACACTCACATAGTGTATTTTTCTCATTTAAATGGATTTATAAATATGCAGAAAAGCTTTCCTGGGGAATATCATACCATCCTAATTTTACTTCTGTTGAATGATGTCCAATCTCTGCTTAAAATTCCCTGTTCTGATGAGTATTCCAGCTGGCAAACTAGAGCAGTCAGAGTAAATTCATTTCAAAGTGCAAATTAATATTTGCCAAGATGCACTCACTCTCTTTGCAGCATTCAATCAGCTCTCCCTGAAGCATAATGGGTGGAGAGGGTGAAATGGATGAGATACCTATTGCAATTCACATTAATGTTACTAATGGGAGTCGTAAATGAGAGTTGGATCAGGCACTAGATGAATTCATATGTCTCTCTAGTACTTAATTAATCAGTCAGTTTATCAGTAATTATGAATACAGCACTTCTGATCTTCAGGAAAAGCTCATCCCCCTCTCGGAGGCCACGCACAGATCTGATTTTCATGGCTGAGAAGTGAACATTTATGAGCTGCTCACTACAGTTCTGTTTTGTTTGTGGGTTTTTTGTATTGTTTGGCATTTTTGTTTTTCTTTGTTTTGTGGTTTTGTTTTTGTTTTTCCCAACTGAAAAGTTTCTTGCTTTTTTTCTGGTTTTACTAAATGAGCATTTGCATAGACAGCACATATTCCCACTGGAGAATTTATGTGAAAATAGCCTTTTAATCACCTTTTGTCAGAACTGTTTAAAATATAACCCAACCATTTACTGAATTTGTACATGTCATGAATCACTAGAAATTTTTGTGTCTGGATGTTTTGAGATTGCAGTAATTTATGGTATTTAAGACCGATTTTGATACTGGTATTTAATCAGATAGTTAATGGGATATTTCATAATTAGTGACAGATTGATTACAAAGAAATTTTTGTGATTTGGGGATAACAATCAGCTTCACCTGCTTTACTGGACGAAGAAGAGAAATAATTCCACAGTACAATGTATTTGAATCCTGCCACCCTCTTCCATTTCAGGTACTTACTTAAGTTGGGGCCCATCTGGAGAAAGAACGGCCCCAAACACTGATGTTTTGAAGGTCACAAGCAGCTGAAAGTGAGGGCACAGTCCTGTTCTTGCTCCTGGCTGGACTGGACTCAAGGATTTTGTGGCTCCAGTGCCCCAGTGGTGGGACTGGTCTCCAGATGGGAGAGAAGGGGATCTTACCCACACTGGTTGGTCCAGGCAGCCTGAGCAGAGCCTGGCGTGGACCAGTCCCTCTCCGGCTGTGCGTGAACACTCTCAGCTGATACTGGGAGCGTTCAATTGATGTTTTCCAAATGACAGCTTGAATTTAGTGGCTTGGTGATGCGAACTGTGGGGGATGTAGCAGCGTTCCTGACCCCGGAGGACCTTTCGCTCGTGAGCAGTTAACAACCATTTAATGACTGAGTAGTTCTGATGTTCTGCTAATGCTCCTTCCCTTGCTCCCTTGTAGTCGGCCTCTTCCAGTTCCTTAAGCTTGCTCCCCGCCTGCCCGAGCCAAGAGCTTTGCCATTTTAATGAGGAAGAGATGGCTCGCTAGACTCGGGCATAAAGATATTTATTTGCATTGTACGTTCGGGCTGGAAGGAAATCCTTTAATTAAAGACCTGAGAGCTCACAGGAGATATGTGGGGTGAATGAACCCAACTCGTTTATCAGTGTGTGTATGAACGTGCATGGATTCAACGAAATGGTGAAAGCGCAGGAAGTGTAATTCATGCAGTGAAAATTTAAATCATGGAAAGGAAAATCCAGGGAGGATTTTCGGCCTAAATAATCAAAGTGAGAACAGAGCAGAGATCAATTAAAAAAGCCCACACACGGCCAAACATCCCTGTGTTAAAAACACCTCCAGAATCACTGTTCACTCATCAGAAAGAACTGGATCTCTGAGAATAAGTGTTTGAATAGTTAATCACTGTTCACTCATCAGAAAGAACTGGATCTCTGAGAATAAGTGCTTGAATAGTTTTAGAATATTTTAAATGTGCATATTAAATACAACAAATAAGAGGAAGAAGAGGAAGACATAGTTACAGAAATATACGGCAGATAGTGGAAGATCCTATTTTCAAACTAATGATTTTGGATTTGGCTATTTTGGAACCACCAAACCTGTCCGGGGTTTCAGTAATGAGGGATTCAACACGTCACAAGGTCTGGGGGGTCTCTCTGACACTGTGAAGTGAACAATTTGCAGCTGAAAAAAAGCATTCCAATATAAGAAAGATAAGAAAGAAACAGCAATTTTAATAAGGTTAAATAAAAGACTAATTAATAATTTAATAATTTAATGATTTAATAATTTCTTTGATTTTCAATAAATTTTGTTTCTGTAATGGAAAATTCAGGTTTCTCCAGCTCACCAGGTGCCACACAGTGCATCAAGGTAAGACACGTCTGATCACTGTGGAGGAGTGGCAGTGTGGGTGGAGAAATTCCAGAAGTGGCCCTGAAGCCTCCCTGCAATCAGGATTTGAGCCTTGGGACAGCGGAGCATCTGTTTGCAAACATTCCCTGTGTTCAATTCAGAGATAAAGCACTGGGAAATCCTGGCTGCAGGGAACCCCCAACCTCCCATTAAACAATTAACATTGTGATAAGGAATGTACTGAGAGAGGAAAATGCCCTTCTGGAGCGTAGCCTGGGTATTGCCATCTTTTTAATGGTGCTGGTTTTGGTCACCTCCGCTTAAGGAAGTCTGTGCTTGGTGGTGACCCTTCCAGAATTCCCCCCATGATTCAGATTATCCATATAATTTATTCCCTTGGTTCTGTGACTTCTCACTCCCACACGCTCATTTCCCTGCCATTTTGGCCCCAGATCTACTCTTGTGTTGATATTTTCTCTCAGCACAACCATCATGGTACAGATTTCTGGATCAACAGAAATTTGGCCCATCCTTTACCACTGCCTGAAAACTCTTCAGCTTCTTTATATCCCTCCAAAAATACTAAATGGGTTTTTGGTGTCCAGCCTCCTTTCTTGCCTTCAGTGAATGTGCTCTGTTGACTCAGGCAGCCTTTCCCTGGGGGCTCTGGAAGGCCCCTCTTCTGTGTGCTTGGAGCATCCCCCTCTGCAGAGACCGAGCCTGCTGGTCCTGGTGCTGCACTGGGGCCATGCTTAGATCCTTTCATTCATTCCCAGGGAATTAAAAGGGCTTTGCATCAAAAATAATGACTGGGTAGGGCAGGGTGGCGAGTTAAAAATAAACTATGACATGCTTCGAGCATTCCTTCATGTCCACTTACATGGGATTGCTGAGTTGCTGCAGTGACCACTGTCACAAACATTTCCCTGCATCAGGAGAAGAGTGAATGCAGCATCTTCCTGACTGCTGGGGCTGCAGAGGAAAATGCAAAGCTGCACTATCCCAGCCGTGATGAGAAACGATTGCTATTGGCAAATCCAGCTTTAAAACCCTGTCCCAAAATCATTGCTCCATTATTTAGAGGATGTGGGTGGAGCAGGCTGATTCCAGCCACTGCTATTACTCTATTACTGATGCTCTAAAGGTTTTGGAAGGAGACAAGCTGAAGTTGCTCAGTTATTAATAGAGATGTTATCTTTTATTCATTTTGAATGAAAAAAACATAGAGTGTGATATAAGATTCCCTGAAGTTGAAGGGCGACGTGTTTTCAGTGCATGGAATCGTTGGAGAGAAGTCGAGCGAGTGACATTAGAAACCTTGATTCTGAGGGAATCTTTTTCTACAAATCTTTCAGTGGTCTCGCAGCATCCAGCCCACCACAGCAGCTGCTCTCCAGGTTCTCTCTTCTTCATGGGGACTCCTGCAACTGTTCCTGTACCCCATTTACTGTACAAATGATTTGTGTGCGGCCCTGCGCCTCTGCACTATGGAAACAGCGCGGTGGGATTGTGATTTCTGTCCTGCCTCCTGCCAGGATGTACCAAAGGAAGCCAAAAAATACAGGGCTGAGTTTTTGGGCACACATTTCGCTTTTGGTTTAGGTCAAAGCTGTGAACACTGAACCAGCATAGGCTGCAGGAGGAAAAGAATGGAGCAGACTTCTCTGTCCGAGCCGCAGAGTAGGATGGGTCGGGTTGTGTGAGTGTGGGGACAGAGTCCCTCTGGTGTGTTCATGAATTCCCCCTTGTCCACAGGCGTGGATAACTCAGCTGCTGAGGAACTGTGCCGGTGTGACCGGGTGAAGCCTGCTCAGGACTGACAGCTTGGGTGGAGCAGATTCCCCCAGCCCTGGAACAAACGCTCAGTTCCTCTTAGTGCTCAGAGGCCGTGACAAGTGTGGAGCACTTGGGAGCTGACACCTCTTCAGTGCTGGTTAATCCTGAGTTTGTCCCATTAAAATACAATCGTGCTGTCATTTCAAATGTGGCTGTTTCCTGTACAGACATGCACAGAACTGAAAATCCTACCTTTTTTAAATTCCTCTCCAGCTGCCTGGAGGAGATAAGTCCTATCAATATCTCAGTCCCGTGCTTTCTATCTACCAGAGGCAGGAATCCAATACAGATACCACTGAGCCATCCCCCTGTTAATGAGTGGGTGGATATAAATATGGCACCATGGACAGGTGCGCATTTTGTAATTCCCCTTTACAGATTTTATTAAGGTGAATTTGCAGGTTTCCTCCCTGGCCATTTTTGTAACCATCAGTAGTTTTGCTGCTCATTTGCATTTTCAGCCTAGCCAAAATTGTCCTAATTTCACATTTATTGGTTCCCGAGGGTTAATCCAGTACACATATTTTTCCTAAATGCTAGAGCCAAACTGCGTCTTGTGGGGAAAATAAGTTGTGTCATCAGGTAAGATGCTGATACCAAAAATAACTCAAAAAATAAATGGAAAGCAAAGAAATAATGCCTGTTGAACTTTCAAACTGTATCTTCGTACAGAAGTTTTGCTATGGGATTATTCAGAAAGAATAAGCATGTTGAAAAGGAAATGCCAAACCCAAAAAGTTACACGACATACATGCTTTTAAATTCATGGGGACTCCAGAAATTTACAACAAACCCCAACCTTTTCCAAAGACCTGCTTCAGGTCCCTGATGATTGTTAATGGAAGTTTGCTGGTGGGGTTTGGCTCCTGTTCTCCCAGCCATATGCAGACTCACTCGAGGAGACATTACAACCAGTACCATCTGTGGCTGATAGTTTACAAGCCTTAATTAGTCAAAGTTTATCCTTACACTGAACACAACCAGCGTGTTTAGCAGGCAGCAGGCCCACACACGTCAGCAGGAAGATTTCCTCTGCCTATGCCATCCTCCATGTCAGAGGAGTGGGAGGGGGGCTCAAAGGAGATGGCTACAAGAGGCTGCAAAGAGAGACTTTTCCCCGTGGCATCCCGAGGACAAGGTTAACGCAGTCATTTTTCGTGTATCCCATGGGATAGCTGCTCTGTGACTTGTTGGCAGAGAGTGGGACACTTGTGCTCGAAACTTGTAATGCTTCAACTAAAACGAGTACTTGGTGCGATGTCTTGGTGACATCTGTCATCCCCAGCACAGTCACAGAAAGGCTCTGATGTCTAGAAAATCAGTTTTAACAACTTCAGCCTTCTTTGAATTGTGATCACGACCCATCCTGGGCTGGGATTCCTATAATCTGATTTCAGGCAGGTTTGACAGCTAGTTTAGCAGGATTGTCAGTGATTCTCCTCACCCTAAGATAAGAGCCAGATCTCTGCCTCTCTCTTCTGGCTGGAGGACTAGTTTCTATTCAGCCTCCTCCTTTCAAGCTTAGGTGAGAGCAATCCTTTGGTGTAGAGGTGCTTTGCAGTATTCTTTGTCAGGATCTAGCTTCAGGTGTCTGGAATTAAACACCAGCAGGGCAATCCTCAATGTCACAGATCCAGTTAAGGTATTTTTCTTGCACTGTTCCCATCCAGCTCTGCTGCAGGAGCATCACCAGAGTTAGGCCCGGGGTTTGCTCCAAGCAGCTCTGTTGGGGAAAGGAGATAGCAGAGCATTTATCTCTAAGGTTAATCCTTTTGAAAGCTGGGGGATCATAGCACTGATGCTCAGCTAAGAGAGCATGAACCACCTCCCTCTTTCATGTTACTGACCGATAACTGGAGCAGAGCTGGCTCCAGTTTTGGAGGCAGATGCAAAACAATTCTTCCAGATGGAAGCCAGAGTGAAGCAGGCAAGATGCCATCTGGAAAGAGAGGGCCCTTGCTGTGCAGATGCACATTGCAAAACTGATAGGAACATAAAATTGGAAAAAATCCCCCCATGTCTGTGGTGAATGGGAGAGTTCACTGAGTATCTTGCTGCTGGCTCCTGCCTTTCCGAAGAGTGCACTGTTATTACCAGCCTGGTAATAAAGCCTGGAGTAAGAATCTGTTTCCATCTTTCTGGATTTAGCTTAGTCTGTTTGGGTTTGGTTTGGGGTTTTAATTTTTTTTTTTCCCAGTCACTCTTTAATTTGTGGTGTGGGTTTAACCAGATTTTGCGCCCCTCTGACTGGATGCGAAATGTTTCCAAGAGCTGTTGCTAACAGTGAGAGGTTTGGGCTCTGGCATTATCCAGCTCCATGCACTCCACAGTATTTTGGGCCAGAATCTGAAAGGACAGCCTGGAGGCTTTGCACAGTGGGTAGAGGAAATTGCACTTTGCAGCTAAAGAATGTTCTTACAAAGTGCTTTTCGGTTTGATAATGAACATGTTCCTTCACAAGAATCTGATGGTATCAGAAACAAAGAATAGACAAGGAGGAGGAAGTGGGAAAGTCAGAAAGCCAAGATGGGCTGGCTGGTGAATATGGGAATCCAAAAAGCATCGCCCTCTTCGTGTGCCCAAGTTATCTCCCAGGCTGTTTCTGTGCTTGGATTCAGAAATTCTCGGTGGGACAGCAAAGCTCAGGCCAGTGGCTCTGGCGGTGATGTGTCCCACGCTGGGAGGCTCCTCAGTGGCCCCTGGCTGCCTGGCCAGTCCTCCCCAGAGTGTGATGGGAACTCATCTGCACATCACAGCCCCCTGGTTTGCCTTGCCAGGCAGATGGCCTGTGATTTATCTTGAAACAGCCTCATTTGGAGAGTATTAATTCACAACAATCTGAGGACTCTGGACGTGAATTCATCACAGACTGAGGACAGTTTTCTGAGGCAGCTCTTCAGTGTGATCCTGCCTGCAGATTCCTGAATACATTTCTGTTCAAGAGCCATCAAATCTCAGACAGGCTACATCTGCCACATCATTTTTAAAAAACTTTTTGTCGTGGGAACAAATGTGACAGAAATGTGTGAAAAGCAGAAATAACAATGAACCATCCCAGATACCCTTCAAATACCCTAATGAATTTGAGACCACACATGGATGGAGCCAGATCTGCCTGGTTGTGTGTCACAGCCCATACTGTCCTCACCTGGAATCAGGACTTGCTTTAGGACATTTTTCTTTCAGAGGGAACTGTGACAATGCAGAGTTGGCAGCAGCTCTCGTTCATTCTCTGGGCTCTAAAGCACAAAGCCTCAGGAGCTTCAGGTTTTTATCTCCTCTGGGATAGAAAATCCAATGGTTCTCCCACTCTTATCTCTGAAAATCAGGCTACAAACACTGTGCTTCAGGCAAATTTTCTGCAGAATTTACTGTACTTAAATGGTATAACTCCATTGTACGAGCTCATAAGCAGTAGTAAATATTGACCTGTAGGAATCTCAATATAAATTAATGGAGATACACACATCTGGAGGGAGGAATTTTGGCTGTTTGGAAAATCCATTACAACAAAATCCCTGGAGAAATTCACAGGTTTTTATGGTTAGAGAAGGCCACACTGAAGGGTCAACGGACTGAGAGCAGGTCTGAAGAAGTTCTGAGAGGGACTGTGATGCATCAAAAATCAGAATTAGAGTGCTGGGGGAAGAGAACTTTGTCTTGATGCTTGATGGATCTCCACGTGAAGATAGGAGGGAAATGCTGCTGTTTATTCCTGCCCACCAAAAATCTGTGCATGTTTTGCATGCACAGCCCCAGAACCCTGCTGCTGTTGGAGACCGAGCGTCTGCACGGCTGCTGGACCAGGCACTGCAGAGAGTGCACAGAAGAATAAACAGAAAATCAGCAATGAGGAATTATCACCGTCAGATGACACTTTAAATGAGCAGATAATTGGTGGTGGGGCTCTGAGCTGGGAGCTGTGGGATCCTGCTGGCCAGCTGGGGGTGGTGTCCAGCTCACACAGCAGCCAGAGGTGGCCCAGGGCAGTGGGAAACGGGCCTTGGCAGCAGCTCACAGCACTCTTTCCCCCCCTGGAAGGCTCTGTCTCCTGATGTGGTTTGGTGGGTGATGAGAAGGCAACTGCTCCCTAAAAGCTGTTTAGAGACCCTGATGTGGCACCCTGAGCACTGGGCCCCAGGTGGAGTCAGAGGCACCACTTTGCTGGTAAGACTGTGAGTTTTTGTTCAGATTAACCAACAACAACAACAAAAGTCCTGGAAAAGACTGGAGTGAGGAGTTTGGAAGCAAAGAGTCTCTCTTAATGGTGTTTATGGGCTGGAACAGAGAGCAGCAATTCAAATTTTCAGCTTCTCTCCTAAGAAGTATTAATGAGGGTGAAATGTCAATTGACTGCACTATGCTTTGAATCAGATTGTTAGTGCTGGACTGGCACCTGACAAACTGGAAAAAATGAGCAGCTTTTCAAATCCATTCTTTATATACTGGCAAAGATGAATAAATCAATCAGGAGTAAGATGGAAACAGCAATATAGAACTGAAAGCTGTCACAATACTGGCCAGATGTACATGAGTGATGAAAGAATAAACAAATCATTAAGTGAAACAGTTTCCTTCCGGTACCATTACTTATCTGAAGAACTGAAAAGTGTAGACAGCCATTTAATGATTTCAAATTTTTGGTGTCGATATCGCTCTTAACGTCCCATTTCAAAATATGAGCAGTAGTGTGAGAAAGTGTAGGAAATGTCCTGCTGGATCCATAAACATCCCAGCTCTTGCTATCCATCAGAGACAGCAGGAGCTGCTATTTAGGAAGAGCACAGAAAATGGTCACATCCTCTGGCCCATTCCCCCTCTATCGCTGGCTCTCCCAGTTGCTGTATTTGGGATGTCTCTACCTGGGCCTCCAGCTATCCAAACAAACACCTGCAGTGCAGGAATTAATCTTCTCCCTTTGTCATCCTGTGGATGCCATTAGTGCCCTCAGGTGCCTGGGGCAGCCAGTTCCAGTTGTCCATTGCTCTGCAGTTACTTTGATTTAGCTCTGCAGCTCTGTATTCACTTTATTTACGCTCCTTCTCTCCAAACTGAAGACATTTTTTTCAGTCTCTTATAAACAGCTTCTTCCCCTTGGTCATTTTAGCTGCCCTTTTTCACCTCTCTGCCCCCACTGTTTCTTTCTTGAGGTGTGGAGACTGTGAATCCACACTTCTCAAAGACACGAGCATGATCAGCTTTTATAGAGCTGCAGGATGCTGCTGCCTTGGCTGTTGCTGCACAAGGTCCTGATGAGTTCTGAGAAGTGCCACCCACAGCCCCAAAATCTCTTCCCATGGGTGCCAGTGCCTGGTCTGAATTCAGCCCCATGCAGATATAGTTTGTATTCCTTTTGTATCACCTAAAATTGTTCTGTCTTTAAGTCCGTCTGCCACTTCTGTGCCAGCCACTGGGCTTTGTGGGGTGTCCCAAATCTACATCGTTTTGGTGCATTTGACAATGACATCCAGGCTCAGCTGGAGCTGAACCTGCACAGGTTTCCATGGGCTTGGCCATAAAATAGCATGGATCCAATGGTAAATTCCAGGAAACACCCAACCCTCTGTGCCTTCTGGAAAAGCTGTCACATGTGGTAGCTCCAGTTCCTGAGGGGACGTGCCTAATTTTACACCTATCGGAAATGTCAAGGTTGCACACACCTAAAGTGTCTGCAAAAACACCTTCTTAAATAAAAGGCATTATCTGATAACCTGCTTGTGTTGGTTATACTCAAGCCCTTGATTGTCTTTCATAGACACAGGTTTTGCCGAGTTGAAGATTCCTCCAAGAGCTGCAAGGGATCTTCATCTCAGCAGCACTGGGTGTACCTGTCATCTTCAGAGCTGGTGATGAGCTCACAACTTCCTACTCAGAGCCCACCACATCAGCACTGCTGCCCCAGGGCGGGCAGGAGAGCTCATTTGGGGTGCTGCAGGTTAAAACCAGCGTGGCTTTGCAATCTGAGCTGGTGCCGTGCTGGGAAGGAGGTGCCTGGCACTGACAAAGGGCAGGAAAAGCGTTCAGCCCAGGGGGAAAAGTGGATTCTGGTTGCAGCTGAACTGTGTGTGAGCTTTGTGTGGTGTTGTCCTGGGTTATCTGTATTCTGATTACCATCTTCATGAGCTGTTAAAATCAGGTGTGGCAATGTTCCCTGCCTCCTCCCCCCGGGCTATCTGCTGTTAATTGCCCATCAGTGCCTTATCTCATAACTCATCATCCCATTGTGAGATGCTCTGCCCGGGGGGAGGAGCCAAGCATTCCATCCTGGATAAAAGGTTGAGAATTTTGCAACAGAGCCAGAGCTTTTTCCCTCTGGATTTCCAGAGGACAGGAGCTACACAACCACCACTGGACTTTCTGAGGAAGACCAGACCTTTTTCTACAAGATCACTGCTTCAACAGGACTACATCTGCCAATTCAGGAGGACTGCAGCCACCGTTTAATCGGACTGCTACCAACTCGCTTGTTTTTGTGTCTGTGACACAAATGTGGCCACTGGGAAGCTGATTTTTAGTGCTAAAATTAGATTCTTTTATTCCCTTCATAAGGCAGCAGGTGGGTTTTAACCCAGTCTGTGTTTTGAGAGGCACCAGAAATCAGCTGACTGGGGGTTTGTACATGGCTTCAGCTGGCATGTTCGTGAATGTCTACTTAAGACAGCACCTTGAGAGCCCTGGCTGTGAATTTAACAGATGAATTTAAGATTTTAAAACTTTAAAAGATTTTAAATGTAAGAATTTAAAAGACTTTTTTGCCTAATTTCAAAATACTGTCAAAATATTTTAAAAGAATAAATACATTATATAACATAACATTTTATCGATTACATAATAGAATGTAATTAATATACCATAATATAAAAATAATAAATAAAATTTAATAATTTAAGATTTTATTGCCTATTTTTTTCATTACTAGACTAACATGGTCATTTATAGTCTACTTTCTAGCCACACGTATTGTCACAACTTGCTTGTGCACAGGAAAACAAGCAGTTCAGAATAGAGAAAAAAATCCATATTCCTTCAGCAGTCAGCTCCACTTCACAAATCCCTCTAGTGACCCTGTGCAAATTACTTTCTGAAAGTCAATTATTGGCCTATTTGGTTTGTTTGCTCTTTCTTAGCAAAGCATCTGCATAACTTTCTATTGAGAGATCTTAAAAATGTTTGTCATATCATGTCAACTGCTTCAAGACATGAGCTGGTGCAGAGCCTAAAAATAGCTCCTTGGAGATGACTGGCCTGGCCTCAAGCCAGGCTGGGATCAAGGAGGAATAAATGTGACTTAAATTCACTTTTGCTCACTCGTGTCCTGAACTCTGGTTGAGGACTGGCTGAAACCAATTCAAACGATGGGACTGTGTGTAAAAAAGAGTGAGAATGAGAAGAGAGGGAAATTTCCCCCCCAATTCTCCTGTTTTTTCCCTCCCTGTAGCACACTGGCCACAATTGAGGAACCACAGAGTCTGTGAAACCAAACATTTGGCAGCCACTGGAGAAATCAGTGGAGGGATGTTTCCCCAAATGGAGCACGAGGGAAGGAGGTGGGGAGGGAGCTGCCTGCCTGTTTCCCAAACTGCAGCTCCACACGGGGTCTGTTCTGCACTTGAACCCCTCTTTAAAGGCAGCATGTTGTGTTCCTGAGCTAACTGGACACCTGAGTTTGGGGGGATCATTGGAATTATCACAGGAATAACAAACACCTCAGCTGGGAGAGACTCAGCTCTTCAGGACAGACCACCAGTGCCCCTTAAATAGATGCTTACTTAACAGTCGGGACTTGGAAATCTCCATGAATAGAAATTCTAATGAAGGAAATGCCAAGTCAAACTGTCTCCTTGTGTGGCTGGCTTTGACATTTCCAAGCGTAGCCTCACTCCTGGGCCATCATTTTGCACCCACACTTGTCTGACAGCTTGCTGAAGAAGTGCATCCAAACAGACAATGAAATGCCTGCCTGATTTGTGCAGGAGGGAAGTAAACAAAATATCACTGAGAATAAAACCTTTTCATATGTAGCTAAATAAAGCAGTATCAGACACTTCCAAGTGCTGGAAAATTGCTTCTCTTGCTGCTGCTTGGCTCATTGCAGCTCGCTCTTTGGGGATGAGATTTTCCTTGATGAGGTTGGACCAGCCTTTGATTCAGACATCTGAAAGTTCCACAATAATTGTTGCTAAGTGTTTGGTGCTCTTCATGTTTGGAGAGCTGGCTCATCTCCATGGCACAGGGAGAGTGATTTACTCAGAAATCTGCTGAGAATAAAGATCTTCAGTAAACTGGGAGGACAGGGACTGTGAAAGTGTAAAGTTCTCCGTCCTGTTCCATTCCTCAGTTCTCGTCATTGACGATCACATTTGTGCCTACGACAGCTAGAAATTGTTTTGCCTGGAAAATTCTCCATATTTTTCTACTTCAACCCGGAGTCTGATCTCCGCTCAAATAAACAATCAGTGCTAAGCTTTGTGACGTCTCTCCTTTTGCCTGTTTCCTTCATACCTCTGTTGCCTCTCTCTTAATAACAAAATGCAAAACTGAAATGCAAAGGGTGCTTTGCCCCATTTCACCCGGACAGGATGTCAAGAAGCTCTGCACAAAATCTGTGCTGTGCTGTTCAAACAAGTGACACATTCATTAGACTCTGCTGAGCATGGGAGGAATATTGAAGATGATGTGCAAACTGTAAACAGGTCACCTTCTTCAAGATAAAGTGGATTACTTCAATGCAAGACATAATTAAATGCAATTTCTTTTCACTCTCCCTTTTGTGGTCTAACTGATGCCTGTTTGGGAATGCCAGATTATTATTTAGCAGCTTGACTTTCCTACCTGTGGATATATTTGGTCTAAATTCCCTTTTTTTGGCTTCCAGGGAGATTATGATTTACAGATAAGGAGTTTTCCATGTGACGTGGAGTGACATCCTAGTTTGAACAGACCTCCTGTTTCAAAAGAAAAGATTAAAATATGAAGAGCTCCCAGTTGTGAAATGCAGCTCCTGACAAAGGTACTGATTTCTCCATTGTGTGAGAAATCAGTAATACACAATGTAAAATTGTTTGAAATAAGTTTCAAAGCTGGTTTTTTTAAAGAAAATTCTGCCCCTACAGAATAGTCCCATCAGCCTAGTGCTGGGCCAAGGCAAGTGAAATAATTTAAGAGGTGGGAATCTCCAAAACACTCTTCTGGTGAAAATGTAATTGCTTTGTTTTGAAAGTGCCTAATGATCCAAAAAATGGGCTGATAGCTTTCAAAGCTTTCAGATCTGGAGATGCTGACAGAGCAAATTTAAGAGCGGAAGAAAGTTTGTTTTTAGCGTCTCCTTTTCCAGACTTTCTCCTGACAACCATTATTCATTAGCCAAGCTCAGGGAAAGGGGTAATGCTCTAGCGAGTTTTCAACACACATGGCACAGAAAAGCAGAGGACAGAGATGTGAAACAGATGCATCTTGCAATTAATAACCAGATAAAAGCAGGTAAAAGCTTGCAGGAGTGCTGTGAACTGAGGAGAACACCCATTTGTCTTTCCTCCCCTCCATCCTCCTGCTTTGCCTGTGCAGGGGGAAGAAGGGCAGGAGCAGTGCTGGTCCTCCTGGTCTTTTCCATGGAGAAACCAGCAGATTTCCAGCCATGGGATCAATACTTCCTCATGGTGTCTCCTGACTCCGGGCTGGAAAAGATCCTTCAATTTGCTGTGCCACGCGCTGGGCCTGTGCTCTTGGCATCTTCTGGGCCCTGACGAAGCCAGCTCAGCTTTGCTCTGGGGGATGCACGGAGTGGGGCACGAGGCTGAATCCCATCTTGGAAATTGGTGAAAACAGGTGCAGAGAAGATGTGCAAAACAAATTCGTGTTAAAAACAGACCTGCACAGAAACAAAAGAGAGAAGGTTGAGGAGCAGCACGTGGGAAAAACCCCCAATATTCTGTGATATTCCCAGTGCACGGAGGCTCTGAGGAGAAGCTTGCTGAGAGGATGCTGAGTGAGAGCACGTTCTGTGCTGAGGAGCTGGGGGGAGGAAGGGAGAGGCAGCTCCAGAACATGGTGGGTGGGAGAGCTGATCCCAGCAGAGCGAGGACAGGCAAATTCATCTCAAGAGACGGTCACAGCAGCACTGCCAAACCTTAACTTCACACCAAGTGTCTTGTTTCTGCCTGCACATGTAAATAACAACAGCAGTTCCAATCAAGAAAACAACATTCTCTCTTCAGAGGAAAGAAATTGCAGATCTGGGGGTGGAAGTGTCATCTGCACGGAGCGTTGAGGCTTCAGATTCAGTGACAGGTGATTCCTGACTCTCTACAAGCAATACAAGCACTTAGCTTGTTTGCATTAGGCTCTGGGATTTGTTTTCCTGATGGATTACTCCAGTGAATCCCGGCATAAACCCCCACAGCCACCCACTGAGGTGCTCTGCAGGAGGGAAACATGGGCTGGAGGTATTTCAGTTAACTAAAACTGGCACTAAATTAATGCCAAAGTGAAAATGCTGGAAATAAACCCCCTGTACTGATGAATTCTCATGTAACAGAATCACTCCTCAAAAAGGTTCCAGTGCTAAAACCTTTGAGGGTAAAATGATGGGAGGGAGAAGAGATCTCAAAACCAAGATCCTTACGTACACACACACGTATGTGTGCAAAATGCAACTCAAATATATCTAAGATGTACAGACATCAAATGCAGTTTGTTACTTCTGTGCGTATTTTAAAAATAAAAAGGCAAATTCTGAATACGGTTTCTGAAGTTTTTGAATATGTTTTCTGAAGGTTTCATTGCCAAAATTAAGTGGGCACTAAGAAATGACCTGAAAATCAAGGGTCTTCCAAGAAGAAACCCTCAGACACTGCTGTGTGCAATGCAGGTATGTGCACTTCTCCACGTCACTAAAAACTTCATAGCTTGATATTTTTATGGTGCTCTTTAGTTAAAAGGCTCTCATTTTTAATGCTGGCAGTCTTCAAGTAACAGCACTGGAATTGGTTTGCCTAATTAGGGTGATCAGGCAGCTCTAATGATTTAATTTCAGATTTTGAGGGGTATTATAGCTGAGCAAGGCAGGGCTGGAGAGCAGCTTTCTCTGCAGCCTGCTATTAAATTCCTGCAGGTGTGCTGGATTCACAGAACATCCCTGGCATTAACACAGACACATAAAAGGAAGACTGTGTTTCCAAAGATCTTAAGAGGCCTTGAAGGTCAGTTGAAAAATTGAATAAACAGACACGCTTTTAAAATTATCTTCTGATCTTCTTCAAATATTGTGCTTTTTTCTTCAGAATCTACTTAATTTTTAAATTAACCTCATAATAACGAAGGTGGTAAAGTAGAGAAATGCTGAAATACAAGGTGAAAGACGCTGGCTTTTTAATTAAGCAAAATATATGCTTACTTTGCTAAAGGTTACAGTCTGTCTGGTGAACACCAGTACACGAAGGACTCAAGAGATTGAATTTTTGTGCTGTGAATTAACAGAAAATGTGAGCTCTGTGTTGGGCCCATTCAGTGATTTGCCGAGCCACTGAAACCTGAGTGTGCCTGGATGCCAAATTCTGCTTGAATGTGCAAATTTGGGTCAAGATTTATGAAAACAAGTGCCACAACTTGTATTTCCAACAGCTAAATAATCTACTCATTTTCTAAGGAATGTTTATGACTTTAGCAGTGACCCCCCACCTTTATCTCCACAAGCAGAAGAAGCTGCAGCGGGAGCATTTAAGTTGTTCAAATAGGGGCAAAATTCTTTATAAATTCACTGGACTGAACTGCATTTGTATAATCTCATATTTTACTAAAACTGGGGTGCACAGAGATTGCACCAACTGTAATGGAACCTCCCTTTTCAAATATATCCTTGGAAACAAACACATACAGGAGGAAATTGAATCTTGGAAGTCATAAATTTGTGGGCTTAAGAGTAAATAAAATGCACTGAAGATTCCACTTTAAAGAAAAGTTGTTTATCAGTCTGGATTCCTGTCTTCTACTGCACTTAAGAAATTTTTAACATGGTTCACACAGGTCAATCTCTGCTGAGCATTGAAGTTATTTTTAAATGAAAAAAAAAAACCCACTAAGAATGAGTCAGCAGGACTGCACTCTCTGCACTTGCATTAGCAGGAATTTTTATTTTGGGGAAATGCTTGGAATTTTTCCTTCTATTTTGGTGAACCAAACTTGCAGAGCTGGGCCATACTTTTTCTCTGCTGCCGTGGGTAATCAAGGTTGGATTTTTCTCCTGGCTTCTGAGGGAAACCTCCTTATTACTGAGCAGCTGCTGCTGCGAGATGGTTTGTGTTCAATTTGCTGGATTATGCAATTGTCCTGGTTCTGACACAACTGCAGCATCATCCCAGTAACTCTGAACACAGAACTGCAGGGAACTCTGGGGAGGCAAAGGGAGACAAATCCCTTCTTCAGGGGGAAAAATGGAATCTGCTTCCCACCTTGTGACATCAGACTGTGTTTGGGTTTGAGGCATTCTGAGAGTTTCTCTCCCTGTTTCTTCATTGCTGGCATTTATTGATGATCCCCAAAGCCAGAATCTCTTGCTGAGATGCTGAACGGATGCAGAGAGGGAGAGTTCTAGAGGTGAAATGGAGCACTTTGTGCTGGTAACCCCACAGCAAACCCCAGGACTCTCAGCTCTAATGGATGTGCTAATTAATGACCCGGTAACAACCCCCTATTAATTTGTTTTCTTTGTTTAGATCCTTAGAATTATTACCATAAAAAAAGCTCATCAGATCAGGGCAGAGAGCAAATGGCTGGGAGATGAGTTTTGTTATCCTGACATCTCCCCTATGTTCCTCCCTCCTGGGTACCCAAGCTCCTGGCTGTTACGAAGGTACACTGGCTGCTGAGAGCACCAGGAAGCCTGGATATCATCCCAAAAAATCGCCATAACTGGTATCCTAACTGGTACCCCTAACTGCACATGTCCTCCCCAGGCCAGCAGGAACAAAAAGAAGAGATAATTGTTCCTTGCCCCAGGGAATATGAGTGAAAGAAGCAAGTGATCTACAGTGGGAAGGGGAAAACCTTCTTAAAAATATTAATTTGTCTAAACAGTGGCTACAAGGGTGTGGTCATTGTCTTTTGTCACTCTTAGCCATCAAAAAGACAGGTAGTATGGCAGCAAGTGTTTATTTTGCAGGAGGGTGGTGTGGCTAAAGACAGTCAGTGATGCACTCCCCACGACAAAATAGGATCTTCGGGAACTTAAATATCTGTCTCGTTGACCATTAGTCATCAAAACCAGCCACATTATACCAATATTTCAAATACTACAGAGACCTGGAAGTTTAACTTCTGGACTGGAATGGAAATTTTGTGGACAAACTGAGCCAAAACAGTTGGAGAAAAAAGCAATTTTGCTGTTTCTGTCTAGTGCCTCTCTCTACGCAGTGATGGATCCCTGGGGCCTTCACCTCTGGGAAGATACCAGAGACATTGTGAAAATAAAAGAAACACAGGTCAGTAAACAGCAAAATAAGAACATTCTGCCAAATCAGAGCCTCTGACCTCTGGTGCTGGCAAAGGAGGCTGGACTTCAGACTGAGCTCAGGGAAACTTCAGCCACTGAGTTCCTGCTGTAGTGAGATTCTCACAAATTTTGGGTAACTCCTTGGGCTGGTTTGGACATGAAGACTGATTTGCTTTCTTCTCAGAGAGCCTGAGGCTGCAGTAGATGCTTTTTTGGGTTCAAACTGTCCTCCAGAACACAACTGAGTTCAATCTTTTACTCAGTGAAACAGGTCGTGTTTCAAGTGAAGTCTCGCTCTTTGACTGTATGGCCTCGGATTTATCATCCTGGTTTTTATATACTGGGATCTGAAATTAACAGCACAGGACAGAGGCTTAAAATAATCCCATGCCTGGATCACCTCCTACTGAGTTGACTGCATTGATTCCACTTTAGCCCAGCATGAGTGAGTTTGAGTGAATTCTCCTCCGTGCCTTCCATCATGAGGGGAACCAACTCATTTATTCTCTTGGAGTCCCGGCCTTTTTCATGCATGGATGCAACACTGCTCATGCAGATCCACCAAAAAAAGACATTCTCCATGTGGGAAAATGTTCCATGTTTGGAATGGGCTGCCCAGGGAGGTTTGGAGCCCCAGTCCCTGGAGGTGCCCAAAGGAAAGTGCACTCAGTGCTCCGGGCTGGGTCATGAGGTGGGGATCGGGCACAGGTTGGACTCGAGTATCCAAGAGGTTTTTTCCAACCTCAGTGATTCCATGATTTTATGAAAACCACTTCCTGGGAGGTGAACAGCCAGTGAAACAGCCTGAGGGTCAGCTTTGAGTGTTGCAAACGAAAAAGAACAATCAGCACTGAGAAATGAGAGACATTTTTCTTTTTAGAAAAGCCGCCGCACAAGAGAAATTTGTCGCAGATACAAACTCCAGGTTTGTTTGTGCTCACAGTTTTTTGCACAACCCATTTCAGCCTTCACGCACAGCTCTATGACAGCAGGGCAGCCCTGTCCCTATTTGTCACACACTGGGTAGTATCTTGTCCCCACAGAGATCTGCCCATTCTGTCTGATTGATAGCAAGCCCAGATTGCTCCATTTCCTCCACTGAAGCTCTTACGAGAGCACCATAAAGCTGTAATTCTCCTGAGGGGTACCTGAAACAAAGGTGAAGACCCAGATGAAAGCCGAAGAGAAATATGAGATAGGCTCCATGAGGAAATTTTGGATAAATAGCCATTAATGTACACTCTGGATCTCCTGGCTGCCCTGACTCTGTGTGTTGGGAGCAGCTCCACTGCCAACAGTGCAACAACTGCTGCAAGAAGAGCTTAACTGGGAGAAAAATAAGTTTATGAATTTCTCTTCCCGGTAATTTTTACTGTGAAACACGACTGAAACAAGGAAGAATCACTTCTACTCGCTGTCCTTCCTGAAAACAGTGTTTCTTCCTGAAAACATACATCAGGAGCAAGATAAAATCACTCAGCCAACACAACTAATGTCTATTTGAAAAGGGAATAGTATTTGCTGTGTTTTATAATATCCCAGCTGAGATAAGAAAAAGATAGCAAGCTGCAGGAATATATCCTCTATTACATAAAAGAACCACGAGATTAAAGCTGACTGTGATCTTGTTTGCTCAAGATTTAAATTGATGTCTCTCACAGATATCAGTGGCCTTAACCTGCATTTACAGTGGCAGAGAGGAATATTCGGTCATAAAAGCTGAAGTCTGATGTGTTAAAGAGAAAAACTAAAAGCCCTTCAATATTTCTGCAACACGATAGTGTTTCCATTTGATCTTGACAAGTTATTTATTCAATTGGTACCTCAATTTCCCAGCAGTAAATTGGAAATAAAACTTCTGTGAGTGCCTCCCTGCTACTGAAAACCTCAATTCTTGTGGAAGGATTTGAAGGTCCAAATGATGGGCACTAAAAAGAGGTTTTTTATTGATATTCTCTGCATGCAACATCGAGGTATCAGCGTTTCTCTTCCCCGTGCTAGTTAGAGAGAAATATTTGAACATCTTTTCCCACTTAAGCACATTTAGAGCTCTCTGAAGGGCCCCACTGTCTCCAGTGGCCAACTGAAATTACACGGAGCTGCTCATTGGCATTTCCAGAACAACTGGTGAAAATCAATTGCTGAATTTAGCTACAACATTGTCAGTAAATAGACCTTCTGATCCAATTTCAAGGTCAGCGCACATCAAGCTAAATTAAAACGGTGTGGTGTGTTACCCATTGTTATTGAATGATTTTAAATATTCAAGAGGCCTCTGAGGGCTCTGGAATTTACTGGAGAGATAGAGAAAAATGGGAAGAAGACTAAAAAGACCTAGAGAGCTCTTATTTCTGCTTCCACTCCTCTTATTCATAAGTTGCTAGGAATAATTTACTCAGACACTTTCTTGATTAGGTTAAACTGGCTAAAACCAGCATTGCCACTGAAAGAAGGGTCCCCTTTTTCCCTCCAAGGCATTTCCTCCTGCAAGTGTGAGTCTGTGCTGGACCTTGGGAAGCCTGGCCTAAGCTAAAGCAAAATGAGAAACATCAATCCTGCACTTTAACTTCATGTTAAGTCTGTAACTGCTTGAATTTTCTTCAAAATACCAAGATTGATTTTCATCTCTGCACAATTTTAAGCCATGCAAACATGTTAAATTTAGTAAAAGCTACTTATTTTCATTGGTAGAAGAGAGATCAGTATCTGCAGCCACTGTGTAATTTAATTACAGGAGAACTGGGGTTTCTTTTTTTGATTACTCTATAAAATGACCTCCTGAAGCACATGAAAAAGAAAGTACCAGGAAGGTATAAATTTAGGTGAAAGACACAGTGGGAGTCAGTTCTTTTCTCCCACCTCTTGTTACACCCACTGAATGCAAGATTAATCTGAGTCTCCCTCCTTTCCCTTCGCTCCCACTGCCTCCTGAGAGATCTGGGCTTGGCCTTTTATCTGACTCACTTGCATTGGATGGGATATGACATCACTGAAGTAATTTTTTGGCCCACTGGGACTCGCTTTTCCCATCCACTGGCTCCGTTGGCAAGGGCAGAATTCCACCCACTGCGCTGACTTTCCCCTGTACCAGCACGTCAAAAACGTTCAGAGGGCAGCATTATTCCTTTTCCTAATTAATAAGAATATGAGCAACTCTCCTGCTGTGAAACATTCATTGAGGATTTGCTGTTAAATATTCATCAGAGTTAACAAATAATTTTTTTCCTTGCGTACACCAGTGACACTTAAGGAAATGAGAATACACACACACACACACGGCTGTGCTGTATTACAAACCACTGCTATTATGACATGCTGCAAATCTAATTTATTTCAGGAGCCTTGAACACAGATCATGGCAGTAAAATGTCTCCTTTATACACATCAGTGGTTGTTTGTGACACAACAGCACTTCTGTGTTTTAATAATGTAACTACTCCCTTGAACTGCGCTTATTTCCTCAGTGATGGATCACACATTTATAGCAGCAGATGAAATGCTTGCAGTGACATTTTAGTGCTGGAAATCAGAGCATTTGTACCCGGTGTAGACTCAAAATTGTCTCCATTTTCTAGAGCATCTTAGTACTAGGACAGACTTTGACTGGGAAAAACAAAAAGTTTTATTTGACATGGTAACTGCAAGAGATGCTGACTGAAGCTATGAATAGTTCAGATTATTTTCCTTGCTCTCTTACCTAAAATAGAGCCAACTGGATGATGACAGTTCATTCTGAGGCTCTCACACAGCTGATTTCTGGGCTGTTTACCAAGCCCAGCCCCAGTTTGCTGCCCTGAATTCAGGGGATTCACTCCAGCCCTCAGTTTGGCAGCAGCTCCCCAGCCTCTCCTGGGGTCAGACTGGGACATTCTCCTCTTTCTATCTTTGCACCTCTTCAAACAGTTCCCAACATTTCCTTTCCTATGGGAAAGGCTGAGAGAACTGGAATTTTTCAGCCTGAAGAAGAGAAGGCTTTGGGGTCACTTAATTATGGCCTTTCAGTGCTTGAAGGAGCTACAAGAAAGATGGGAAAGACTCATTACAAGGGCCCGGAGTGACAGGACAAGGGGGAATGGCTTCAACTGACAGAGATTAGGTTCAGGTTGGATATTAGGGAGAAATTCTTCCCTGTGAGGGTGGTGAGGCCCTGGCACAGGCTGCCCAGAGAAGCTCAAGTGCTTATTTTGCTGCAGACATCAAGGAAAATGAGGGATTAAAATGACTGCATTTGAAAAAGGCCGCAGAGGTGTGGCCCCAGGCTTGGCCTGAGTGAGTGGTTGCTCGTGCTGCTCTTCATCTCTTGGGGCCAAATCTGGGATTTTATGTGCCCCATAAGAAAATGAGATGACAATTGCTGTGGAGAAGGTCCAGGACAAAGAACCTGCAGCCCCCAGTTAACGAGAGGTTTTTCACCAGCTTGTAGGTAGTCAGGAGGTTTGGTGGGGATGGAAGAGCTCCTGAGGGGGAGTGGGTCTAGAGCTGTTCAGGGAAGCATTAAGTCGAAGTGACAAATGATGCAGAGAAGGGAAGGTGTGCTCAAGTGAAGAGAGAATCACTCACCAGCAGATTTGAAAGGGAATGTCTTCACAGGAGAGTAATTAATCTTATTTAGGATTTTCACAGAGCTCGTAGGAGGGCTGTGAGCAGAGCAAAAGGGAGGGAGCAGCTCAGAGTGACTTTGTGCATTGGCTGGTTTTATATCGGCCCTCCAGCTCTCTTAGGGAGCATGACAGACTATCTGGACTTTAACCCCATCCTCTCTGTGCTCCTGTTAAGGGGCACACCAAAGGCACCTCCAGGAGCAGTCCTGATGACATCCAATCCCAAATGTGAAAGCTTTGCTCTGGGGTTTATTACCTCAGCAGATTAATTTTAAATGTCTGACAAATGAATCATCGGACGAAGCGGTGGCAATTACCTACCTTAGCAGGCAATTATTTCCCCACACCTTTGGCTTGCTGACATTCACTGGAGGGTCATTCCTGAGCTACAGGGAGATGCCACCTCTGCTGCCACCATGGCTGTGGGCATTGCCCACCAGATCCACAGCTGCAAATCAGTATGGCAAAGGATCTGCCACTTGGAGGGTCTGAAATTGCCACCTGTGGGGTCTTTCTCAGAAAAATCAGCCACAAAAGGCTGATGGAATCACCACCAAGTGAGTTGCTGTGGAGGGGAGTCACATCCACAGCTGAGATCTTTGGACTGATTGACCTGCAGGCGAAGCATGGCCAAAATGTATCAATAAACCAAATCCAGAGTGCTATTACGAAGACTGGAATTCGTCACAGTGTTGTGTGGGATGGGCCATGCTCTGTGCAACAGGTATGTGAATTCTAGGGGAGGAGAGGGCCAAAGATAAACTCTGGCTTCTGTTGATGGGAGGGAATAAGCACATTACAAAGGCAAGAGGAAAAGAACAGAAGGGTTGAAAATTTCAGCCTGACTTTCTCTTGTTCTGTATTCCTGCCTTTGCTGGGGTTTGAGCTTCAGGATGGACAGTATTTCTCAGTTAACCTCCCACACCAAACTGCACCTGGCAGAGAACACAAAATAAATCAACAGAACCCCAGAAAGATCTTCGAAGTCATCACCACAGCCCTTGAATAAATGGCTCAGAAAACTTCAGGCTCTGCCACTCTGCTTTCTTCACATCAGTGGCTGGAGGTTGCAGCGGATATTGCGTGTCTGGGTGGAGCCTGCCCTGTCCAGATCTGGAGGCAGAAGATGCTGAAGACAGGAGGGTGGCTCTGGTGTTACTCACAGAATTATGGAATGCCATCCCTTCTCCTCCAGCCCCCACCAAGACAGCAGGTGGTTTGTTTTTAACCAGCTGCACAGGCACAGCCTGAGAGGGGGTTGGTTGCCAGGGGAGGAGCAGGAGGCACCTACAGACCTGTTGCTCAAAGCTGGGGAGGGCCCTGTACAAGAATTTGTGCGAAACTGCCACATAGTTGATCTGGCAGCACCAACCCATGTGGTGGGAAGAGGTGACTTTTCCCAGATTTCTGTGGGGGTGTGTGTGATGAGCCCCACACTGTGATTCCTGTTCTAAAGGCCAGCACAACTAAAGTTCTGAGGAGCTAAACAAAGCAAGGCAGATACCATCAAAGAGAGAAACCTCAGTTTACTGAGAGCTGTTGAGTCAATAAAGCCATTCCCCTCACCCCCCTGCTTCCCGTGTACTCAGCCAACACCAGCTGTGGCCCAATTAAACTCAACTGCTTACAGAAATGGATCTGTTGCAGACAGGCACACAATGGATTATGATTGTAATCACTTAAGAGGTCACAGAAGCTCCGCGCTTGTGTTTTCTGATTTCTGGGTGAGACACAGCACCGAAGTTCTGACCCACTTTGGGTAGCTACAGACCCCCCAGCCCCTTGCTGTTTGTTGGGATGGTGAAATACAGCTCGAGGTGTCAGCAGGCACATGCTGACCCTTCATCTGTTCCAAAGGTAGGTGCTGCCATCAGGCCACATTGGGAGCAACAGACAGTGAGATTCCTACTTGCAGTATCAGTATGGTCCTAACTCCAGGCTGGGAACTCCAGCGAAATGGAAATACCTCGGTGCAGACGGGAAAAGAGCCTGCAAACCCAAAGATCCTGCAAGGTAAAGCGCTCACTGGCTTTCCTCGTGCAGCTCGATTCAGCGTCTCCCCTGGCGAGGTGGGATGCGGCCCCTGCTGCTCTGCTTCACCAGCACCCTGTGGGGAGCACCCTCCTCCATGGGGACACTGCTGCTCTCCAAAATGCCTCAAGGCTCTGCACCTGGAGGAATAAATTTGTGTGCAAGGTGTTTTACAATGGCATTTAGTATGTTTCTCTTTGAGACATTGAATTGTTTTCTGTCACAACTCCACCAGTCCTATCAGAAAGTTCTGACAGATATGTGTGCAGCCCTTTTTCTTCTTTTGAGCTCTTTTCTGAAGATCTTTCATTTAGCCTGCAATCTATAATGCCATCTGCTTTGCTGGGCTGTGGCCAGGGCACTTTATTAAATCAGCGTGGAGTAACTGATGGCATTGTTTCCACCGAGGGGCAGAACAGTGTCAGGGAGCAGAGGCAAAGGTGCAGAACAGCACAAGCATTTCAACTCTCAGGTATCCCAGCAACAAAAGGAGGAAAAAATGGGGTTCCCCTTCCCTTGGCCTATTTTTGATTTCAGATAATATTGTGATCCACAAAATCACTGCTGCATGAGCAGCACCGTGGCAGGGGCAGCTTTTGGAAGTGAAAAGACCAGCAGCACTTTCAGGGTGTAGGGCTGAGGTGAGGAGGACAACCAGGAGATATTTATTAAGTGTAAGAACCAGACAAAACCTCTCTTTGAGTAGAAACTTATTCCAATGTGGTCTGTGCCTGGTCCTTTTAGCTAAACTTAACTTGTGGCTGCTGCTGCTTTGTCTGGGAAGAAAATCTGAAGTGACTGATAGAGAGGGACAGTTTTTATTAGGCAGATTTGCTGGGAGCTGCTTTGCTCAGCTGTCTGAAAGGCTGCAAGAAAATATCTGCACCACGGAACAATCCCAGCTCTTGCTTTACATACACATAAAGGGAAAAAAGAGAAATATTATCTACTGGTTGGAGCAGCAGCCAACACCTTCACTTTAAAAAAAACACTTGAAAGAGTTGAAAATTGCTTCCAAAGTCTTGTCAAAGTTTAATTAAATTTTTTGTTGTTTTCCACCCTCTGGTCTGTATTTTGCTCATTTTCACATTGGATATGGGGTTATTTTTATTCTTTTGATTAAATTAATCTCAGTCAATTTTTGCTAGAGCTCTGGGCATGACGAGGCTGGAATATGTAATTGTGCTTGTTGGTGGTGTGAATATTGAGCATTACACAGAAACTGAGCAGTGTTAGAAGGAATGATTGAAAGATTAAAAGATAATTCAGCAAATTAAAACACCACCACAATAACATAATAAATAATAATAATAATAACAGCAACAGCAGTAAATAAAATGCCTGCAGGCTCTCCCATTTATTGTATCTCAGAACAAAGCTGCAAAAGCACATAAGTTAATTTTGCCAAATCTAATTCAATATTAACCTGTATCATGGAGTATAACACACTGAACTACCTGGAATCCATTTAAGGAAAGTCCAGGTGAATCTCTCTGAGTGTCCAGGATAAAAATGAGCAATCAGCTGAGGAAATCTGACCATGAAAACACTCAGGCTGGTGTTTACAGCCAGTGAACCCTTTTTAAGCAGACTGGTGACTGCAAAGTATCTTTTACAACACGTTGTAAGAAGCCCCAGGGTTACAAGCAGCTTTACAACATCAGGACAGCAATAAAACCCCTTCCAACCTTTTATGAGAGACCCAGGTCACGAATCCACATTACCCAGGTCATAAATGCACTGAAAATAGTCCCTCCCTAAATTATACAGGTTATTCCAAGGAATTTCAGTCCTGCAGGAGCAGATTTTGTTCCCTGAGACTAAAAAAAATCCAAAATAATATCAACAAAAAGTAACATTTTGTGCTGGAGAACCTCCCTTGATATGAGCTGACATGATTTTACTGGAATTACAGTCTCATAGAGCCTAGTTTTGCAATTTTTTTCCAATTTGCTTTGGAATATTTCAGTTCATTGGCTTGGGAAACTCAGGAAAACTGTCATCTTTTGGGAAGCTCCAGACTTACATCTTCAAATGGACCAGAAATTACCTAAAAGGATGATTTGTCATTGTCTTTTTTGCGTATTTGCTTCTGGATAGGAAGCTGCAAGGATTCTGAGTAATAACAATTTTCTATTTTTTTCATTCTTCTAATTTTTAAGGGAGCTGTTTGGAACATTTTTGGTTTATGATGATGTAGTCTGGTGTTGTAACATATTCAGAGCCTCAGGACATGAGGACCTTGAGAATTAAGGGTGAGGAGAGGTGCATCCAACAGCTGGTTTTGTTTTCCATGCATCGGAGACCCTGTGTAAACAAAGCAGCTTAATATAACTTACCCCAAATAAAATCAGCATTGTTTGGTTAGTTACCGTTTTTCAAATATGCACCATAATTTTGTTAAAAGCTGACAAAATCAGCTTGGATAAATGTGTTGATAGCATTACGCTGCAATCTGATCACTTACTGTCGTTAAGTTGGAAAATTCTTCAGCTTCAATGGATTCTACAGTCAGCATGAAAACTGAAAATTTCCAGCCCAAACCATCCTGTGATCCTAGGATTCTATGAAAAGGAGAAGGGAGGGAAAGAACTCTTCTTCTAGTGAAATGGAATACAATACAATATAGTTATTATTAATAATAATTTAATTATTTTTCTAAGTAGATGTTTATGATGGAATCTGGGGTTTCAGGGCTACAGCAAGAGTTGCATTTTGCCCAGAGCAGAGTTCAATCTCTTTTAAAGCCTATTAAAATCACAGAGACGCATCCATCAGTTATTATACTGAGGGAATGTGGTGAGAGGATACATCTTAAGGAAAGGAAGAGCCAAAGGACGGGAGGATTAGCACAGATAATGACACTCATTTGTCTGCACGGGGAACACTGGCTGAGTTGTAAGATTTTTAAATTGAATTGAACTTTGGATGATCTCCATGTCTCACGTCTCTCAGCAATCCTTATCTCCAGGTGCTTTTCACAGAAGGTGGAGGAGCAGTTCCCCAAGGTCCCTTATCTTGGGAAAGATGCCCTGCACAGCAACTCCTCTATCACTGATTTGGCAGCATTTTTCCAAGGCCGTCTGATTGCCCAGTTCTTGATAATACCAAACTATTTTCCTGAGTCGTTTCCTCTATAAATTATAAACCTCCTCACTTAGGATTAAAACAGTGATAGATCAGAGTCTTTTCAGGCAAGGAGGTTTCTGCCTGGTTCCTTGAACTGGAAATTCACATTTCTAAAGTTATCATTGAGTCAGCGAAGGTTTTGAGATT
This sequence comes from Dryoscopus gambensis, assembly GCA_013389985.1. NCBI lineage: Eukaryota > Metazoa > Chordata > Aves > Passeriformes > Malaconotidae > Dryoscopus > Dryoscopus gambensis. Next base: position 27,931 of record WEIT01040401.1, on the reverse strand, counting down.
GAACAAGTCAAGAGTATCAAAACCTGAAAACGAAAAATGTTATCAATGAAAATGAAAACTGGTCTGATAGGGTGGAGCAATTATCTGGGTAAAATGCAGAGCAAAATCATTACCCTCATAATGTTTGCTGCAGATTAAGGCCACTGACTCATCACATTGAGAGGCTCCTCGTGGCCTTCTCCTGGAAGGCTGCAGCCTTGCAAAAGCCTTTAATGGGAATTTGTGAAGAAATTCAAAGGGCAAATTCTTCCAGGAAAAGTGATAGGGAGGGTGTTTAGTCAAGCACAGTCAGGGATGCTTATTCTGCTTGTTGGACAGAAGAGTTCAGCTCGTACAAGACATTTTCCTATGAATTTTATGAGCAACATTTTAAATGAAACAAAGCAAAAAAAATATTGTATTTCTCATGTGCTTTTACTATAAGCTAGAATTTCAGTAAGAATGTCTCTGGCTCAGAAGCTTTTTTAAAATTTACATAGCACTAAGAACACCGGCAAAATGCGTGGTGGTGCACAGGATGAGACAGCACAGGTTTGTGGAGCTGTGTGGAGCTTTGCAATCTGGATTTGGGGCTGAAAACAGGGAAATGTACAGAAGGGGGCTTGGAGGGAATATGCAGAGCTGCGTGAAATACAGAGATGGGGAAATGTAAGAGACTGAGGGCATAATTTACTCAGTTATCCAGCAGAGACAAAAAAGGGAGCAAAGGAGTGTACAGCCTGTTTAGAAAAAGTAATTCTCACAGTAAATAGCCCTTTAATCTATCAGAAGGATCAATAGTTGGGTGTTTTCAATAATATTCTGAAATAACAAAGTGTTGGGATAATGTAGCCAGGGATACAGAGAGTTCCTACTCCTGTGAGACTCTTTTTGTAAAACTGTGCCTTAGATTAATCAGAAGCCTTTGTGCAAAGCTGAAATTACCAGGAAAGATTGAAAACTCTGAATATATGGTCATAATAGTGATGTCTATACTTGAAAACCTGTATTCCTTTTTAAAATTTTAATGAAAGAGTGTGTGGCAAGGAGGACCTGGGAATTACAGCAGTGCATTTAATCATCAAAAAATTATTGCAAGACCAAGTTCTTATTTACTCAGTCAGAACCCATCTGGGTTCAAACATCAAACACTGGAGGCCTGAGTGGTTTTTGGAAGAAAAGAGTAAGAAAATCCACCTTTTGCAAAACACACAGGAATTAAAAAGAGCAACAAATGACTATCAGTGCTGCTGTGACTGCACAGTTTTGTGGTGAACTGTGATCAGCAGTGACATTTCAAGGACTGGAACATCAACTCCACGGTATTTACATGATATCCTGCATTTCTACCCCAATAGTGCAGTGATTCTCTGCAGCCAAGAGGGGGAATTCAGCAATGGCAGGAGAGTGAGATGAATTTCTGCTGGAGATGAGGTAGCTCATGGATACCCTGGGGTAGCTCAGCCATTGAAGGCATTCTGTGAAAGCTGTGAAGCTTCATAGCTTCCCATTGCCTGGGCTGCCTCAGTGCGAGCAGCTCCTCGCCCCCATTCTCAGCATCTCCTGGGCTTGAGGTTTCACATCTTTGTAAGCTGTGAAATTTCCTGTTACCATTCACGTGGAAAGGCTACGAGCAGTCTGGAGTGGTAAAAATGCCCAGTGCCCTCTTCCAGGCAGAGACAGAGGGGAAGGGAAGAGGCAGATGCTTTGCAGCGCTCTGACAGCCAGGCCCCTGGAAGATGCCTGGGTCTATATATAGAACCTGCACAGTTTTCAGCTGCTCACACCTTGCAGCAGCAGAGAGGAGGAGAAGCTTTGCACTCAGCTCAGCTGCAGCTCTTGGAGAAGCAAAAAAGTGGAAGGGGGTTTATTTCTGGAGAGAAACTTCCATCCAGCACCACTGACTGGGGTCATTGTCTGGGCGCTCTCAGGGCTCCACGAGGTGCTGGTGGTTTTTTTATGCAGGAGGAAATCCTGTGGGACTGGACCAACCAACACCAGCTCATTTGAACTGTTACTTTTAGAGGAACACTGAAAAGATGCCAAAACATCACTGCTCTGGCCCAGGGCCTGTGCAAACCACAAAGGAAAATGGTTTGTCTAAAACTTTCCCGTAACCGAGAATCACAGAATTCTTTGGCTTGGAAGGGACCTTAAATCACTCCCTGCCGTGGGCAGGGACACCTTCTGCTATCCCAGGTGGCTCCAAGCCCCGTCCAGCCTGGCCTTGGACACTTCCAGGGATCCAGGGGCAGCCACAGCTTCTCTGGCACCCTGTGCCAGGGCCTCACCACTCTCATAGGGAACAATTTCTTCTTAATATCCCCCTAACCCTGCCCTCTGTCAGTGTGAAGCCATTCCCCCTTGTCCTGTCACTCCAGGCCTTGTAAAAAGTCTTTCTCCATCTTGTGGGGTCCCTTCAGGCACTGGAAGGCCACATTTAGGTCACTCTAAGGCTTCTCCAGGCTGAGCGATCCCAAGTCTCCCAGCCTTTCCTCACAGGAGAGGTGCTTCATCCCCTGAATCAACCTGGCCCCCTCTGGACTCTGTCCAGCATGTAAAACACACAGTGATGGAGGATTATTCTTGAAAAGCTTTGTCCTAATCAGTTTTCTTCCCTACCCATGGACACGTCTGCAGAACCCCAGCCTTGTGCAGGCCGCTCTCCCAGAGATTTGTTTGCCAGGCCCCATCAGAAACCAAATTTCATTTGCCTCCCAAACTTCCCCTTTAGTGAGGCCTCTGTAGGAATGGGAGAACAAAATCCCCTGTGCAAGAGCAGGATCTGCTTCTGTGTTAGAGACCCTCAAAGACAGAGGCCCACAAGGAACTTTGGACCTTTTACCTCCTGAACTTTGAGAGTATGAAAACCTTCAGAGGTTGGCTCCATAAATAGCCCCTTGTCAGTTAGTCAGCTGTGAATATTTCTGCTGTTATTACACAGATCTTGCAAGCTCAAGTCAGTGGCTAAAAAAAATACTGAGCACAATGGCTTTTATTTCATTGTTATTCAATACACATCTCAGGAGAGGTGACTAAGAGGTGAATGAGAGATTTTAAAGTCTCTTAACTCTCTAATTTTGCACACAAAAAATAACTTTGGTGCAGAACATTGTTTAAGATCTGTCTTAAACCCTTACAGGGAATAATTCTCTATTAAATCTGACCTTTTCTCCTCCTAGGGTGAATTTACCAAAGAATCACAACAGACCAATAAATATGTTTGCTAACTGCAACTGCTTTAATCCTATTCAAGCACGTTGGAGCTCATGGTGCATTCTTGAGATATTTATTTAGAAGAATGACACTGCTCAGGCAACAGGAGCTGTAGAGCTGTGGGAAGTTGATGAATTTTTGTTGCCCCTCACTGAGTGACTAGTTCTGATCATTTAAACAAAATTAAAAATCCATATACAAGTAAACACACCAGTACAGCTGAGTGTTTCTTCTGAATATTTACAAGTTAAGATTAATTCATTAAAATTATCTGTAGGACAAATTGGCACAATATATTTCTGTTCTAGCTAAAGACATATAAGGCACTTAAATCGAAAGGATTTAAAGGGTTGTTTTACCCTGTATTTGGGTTTGTTTTCATAATAACCTGTCTTTCTCTGTATCAAAGGCAGTGCACTCAGCTCAGACTTTTAGCTGCCCTACAGTGCAGTCATGCACACTGATTCTCCATGTATTTGTCAATGTTTAAGTAGTTGTACTACAGTAAGTGTTGTAAGGAGATGGCAATTTAGTTCAGCCTGCAGTTCTGTCAGGGATTTCATCCCTCTGTGACAAAAGAATGCCATAAATCACTGTGCCAGTGTCCAGAGAAGAATAATACACCACCAAATGCGCAAAGATTAATTTCTTTAGCACCTCCTGCAGGCCCCCTTCTTGCAGATTATCTCCTGTGTGTAAGAACAGCCTTCACTTTGCAAGCTTTCAGCTCAAATCAGCACAGCATTGTCTTGTGAGTATCTATGCTTGGATATCTTAGGGAATAGCCACTTTTGACGGGAAGGCTCAATTTTGATACATTAGGTTTAAAGAACACAAAAGTGCTGCACTTACTGCAGGAATAAATCCCTTTAATTTTTCTCAGAGCTCTGATTTTGAGCCATCAACATTTATACTCAAGAGTGGAACCTCTCCTCTCCTCTCCTCTCCTCTCC
>WEIT01040401.1:0-21401 GCA_013389985.1 Dryoscopus gambensis | reverse complement strand
CTCTCCTCTCCTCTCCTCTCCTCTCCTCTCCTCGGAATGTGTCCCCTGTCAATAATATCTTTATTGAGTGAATCTGTTTCTGGGTCAATGACACTTTAGCTCTTTTAGTGCAAAATTAGGAGCTCATCCAAGGGTCTCCACAAGCACTCCCATGTGTCAGTAAGAGAGAAAAAAAATATTTATTTCCTAGCAAAAGGCATGGAAGAAGCTCAAATCTCCCAGCATGGGGTGCAGCAGGATATCATAATTTTAACAGGCAATAAAATGAATTTGCCAGTGTGGGCTGTTGGCAGCTCCTCTTTGGTGCCTGCTGGCCTGGCCCTGTCAGTATCATGGAGAATTTTTCATAGCTACTGGTTAGACAGCAAAAGATAAATTGTCAGCAGTCTCACTCCAGAATATTGTACATCTTTGGCATTTTATTTCCAAGCAACACATATGGACACACAGTTTATTGCTCCTTTCCTTTTATAAACCCTCCCCCCTTTTTTTCAACCCTAAAGTTTTTAATGAGTAGTTTCCTTTTCAGAATTCGTTTTTCCTGAAGGCTTAATACTGTGCTGCTCTCAGGATTAGGAGGAAGGTGATCTTAACTTGGGACTCCCATTTATTTCCTCCAGTGCTGCTGTATTTATTAGTGCTGGGGAATAGAGTGAAGCAGGTTGAACAGTATAAATAACATCTCAAAGGATTGTTTTGTTCAACTTGGTGTGTGATAAACGTTAATGCCAGTGAATTGTTTCCTCCCTAGCTTCTAGCTTTTCACTAAATTTAGGGAATTAGTTTTTCTTCTGAACCTTGTTTTTCTCCTGACACAGCCTGCATGTCTCAGGAAGATATAAGAAAAAGTATTATGGGTAATGGATGTCCTTAGGGGCCCATCAGAGGAAAATGCTTCAGGAACTGAAAAGCCAACTATGATGATGGCCTTCATTTCTATGGTCTTTGGTGGCAACATTTCTGCTTTTGTTACTATTTTATATATATTTTTCATTTCAATATAGATATCACTTTCCTTGCACTGCTGTTATGTCTTTTACTTTGATCGAGGGAGCTCATCCTTATAACACAGTGCTTGTATTCACTCAAGCTGAACCCCTGAGATTTCAAATCTTTTTTAAGATAGCAGAAAGTAGCCAGGCTGGGGGAAGTGTCTTTCAGATATGGAGTTACAAGAGAGAGAATGAAGCTCCCTTTAAGAAGCAGCAAATTATTTCCTTTTCAAAATCTCCCACAAAAAAAGAGAAAAAGGTTAAAGATATATTTTTACTTTCCCTTGATTTAGTTCCTTTTGCAAAGTGAAACTAACAAAGAGAGGCATTGCTGGAAACAAAAGGCAGTGATTTGTCACTGAAAGCTCATCGTTAATTGGGATCCTATTCGGTCTGAAAGACTGAGGGGAGAGTAATCAAAGGATACTGAAATGAAAAAACTCAAGTGAGAGCAGCATAATACATCACAACTCCCACACACAGCCACGACTGCGGGAGGCAAAAAGCATCCTCTGGATACGTGGGCAAGGAGCAGCCACTGACCACGCAGACAGATGCAGACAGACAAGACTATTTTAGTCCTGAGCTCTGGAAATTCTGGGTATCAGGTCTGCCTTTGCCTCCTGCCTTGTGCAGCTGGGAGGGGGATGGCCCCGAGCCAGGATAAACCCCTTGTTCCACATTTCCACGAGGAGAAAAGGTGGGAAGAGAAGCAAAGGCAACATGCACAACCAAACCCACGTCTGTGACTTGTGAGCTCAAAGCAGTTCATTTTGTAGGAAAAGGTTCATTTAGTGAGCAGGTTTGGCCAGGGTCATGAGGGTTGTTTTAGAATGGGAATAATGGGATTTTACACGGGGCTTTCCATGGAGTGGGTGCAGGTCTGAATGGAGCAGACAGGGAGTGGGGTCTGCAGGCCAGAGATAAGGTATGTGTTGTACCAGTGCTGCTCCTGGGAGGGGACAGCAGGGTCGCCTCTTCCTCAGAAAATCTGATTGTACCCAAGAAACTGACAAAGCAAAGAATTCTCTACATCAGAGGTAGCACAGCTCCATCCTCAACAACTTACAGCAACAGGCAGTTCACCCTTATTCCACAAACAGATAACTGGGAGAAAAATTAGGCACCTTGCCAGAGGAGAGCCCATACGTTCACCAGGAATCCCCCTTGCCCTTGCCTTCATCTGTCTGCAGCCCCAGGAAGGTGCTTTTGGGTGCTCTCTTTTCAGCTGAAGCTGATGCAGTGCTAAGGGGCAGACACACTGTTCTGTCTCCCAGGGAGATTTGTTGTTCTCGTGCTACTTTTTCTGCTAAGATGAAAGAAAAGTCCATTGTTAATGAAATCTTGTGGCTCCTGTTTGGATGCAGGGGAACATAATAAAAGTGTCCAAGGTAAATGCTATGAACCAAAGCAGAAGCCTATGGGTAATCTCATTATTCAAGGATTGGCCAAATATTAAATTAGTGAAGATGGAGTTTAGCAGGTTCTGAATTATCACTTGAACAGCAGCTAGAAAAGTAGCAAGACATCATCTCTTGCTGTCCTTAATTACCTATCACATTGGAATATCAGGAAAAGGCAGGCAGAGAGAGAAAGGGAAGGTCTGGGAAGAGGCACCAGAACCAACAACCCACTCAATTCAAAAGATGTGACAGCCGAGTTTATTACAGGAGCTCTATAATCAGGCAGTATCCAGCTTCCTCCTGACCACAGCAAGCTAAAACTTCCTGAGATTTCCTGAATATCCAGCAAAGAGCCCTCAAATCAGTCTCTAACCCAAAGGCCCACACAGTGACTGCGCCAAAGCTGGGAGCCAGCCCTCCAAAGCACCTACCAAGCATCTGAACCACATCAATATTCCTTCTGGTGTGTGATCAAGCATTTCCCCTTATACAGAGGTTTAAGTATCACCAGGGTGACTCTGTGGTACTCACAAAGTTGCTATGGTAATTTCATAATTTAACATCCCTGTAAATTCCCTGCCATGATCCTCTCACAAATTAACACTTTTTGGAAGTGGGTCTTCATTTAGTCAGGCTTTAATTTATGCTGTCACCTCACTGCTCTGGCTGTAAGAAGGATTTATGTGCCACACAGTGAGAACTATTGCTGCAGGTATCGTGTCACCCGCGATGAATGGATGACTCCAGGGCCCCTGGATCTGTCCCAGAGGGAATGTGTGGGTGTTCTAGGTTACAGTGTAAGATGTGCCCAAACCTTTGTATTCTATCACCATCTTCATGAGCTGTTGAGACCAGGTGGGACGGTGCTCCTTGCCTCCTCCCTCTGGACTATCTCCTGTTAATGGGCCCATCAATGCCTTGTCCATGACTCACAGATAAGTCGATCCTGGACTATCTCCCGTTAATGGCCCATCAGCGCCTTGCCCATGACTCATCATCCCATTGTGAGATGTTCCACCCAGGGGGAGGAACCAAGCATTCCATCCTCAATATAAGCTGAGATCTCAAACACAATAGCAGCTTTCTCTTCCACTGGATTTCCTGGAAGAGCAGCTTTCTTCTCTACTGGACTCACAGAGGAAAACTACACCCTGCTACAGGATCACTGCTTCAGCAGAACCACATCTGCCACTCCAGGAGGATTGCAGCCACCATTTAATCAGACTGCTACCAACACCCTGACCAACAGGGTGTCAGGTTGTATTTCTGACTCTGTCAGTGTTTTGTTTTGTCTTGTATTATTGCATTTGGTTTTTTTTTTCCAATTTTCCTAGTAAAGAACTGTTATTCCTATTCCCATATCCTTGCCTGAGAGCCCCTTGATTTCAAAATTCTAATAATTTGGAGGGAGGGGGTTTACATTTTCCATGTCAAGGGAGGATCCTGCCTTCCTTAGCTGACACCTGTCTTTTCAAACCAAGACAGTGGGGTACGTGCCCTGGGTGTGGGATGTGGCTGGGGAAGGGAAGGCTCTGTTCTTGTTCAAAGGTGGAGTTGATCCCCTTCCATTGCAGCTGCTGAACACTCTGATGAGAAAATCCCAGTGTCCACAGGCTGGGAGGCTCAAACCTGTTGCAGCTGCACCTCATGGGCCTGGACGACTCAGCTTCAATGACTGGCGTTATCCTAAGCTCTGACACACAGGGCGCTGGGTGCTGCACGAAACAACAACGAAACTGCCTCGAACTCACCCAATCCCAGGGTGGGTCAGGTTAGAAAGGACTCATCTGGTCCAACCTCCCTGCTCAAGCAGGGTCATTGCAGACCACTTGGCACAGGATTGCATCCAAATGGTTCTGGAATATCCCCAGTAAGGGAGACTCCACACCTTCTCTGGGCAATCTTCCAGTGCTCAGTCACTGCACAGGTAAGAAGTTCTTCCCCATGTTCAGGTGAAACTTCCTGGGCATCAGTTCCTGCCCTTTCCTCTAATCCCTTTCAACGTTTAGGATCATTGCCCAAACCTTCTCTTTTGCTTCCTTTTGCCCTTTGTCCCACCACCCTTAACTGGTATCAATCCTGAGTAAGTCGCCTTCATTTTCACATCTCTTATCCCTTCTTTGGTTTTTTTTTTTTTGTCATTTTCACTAGAAATCAGCCCCTGCTGTCCCTCAGGCTGCAGCGTCCGTCTGGCTGGATCACATCAGATTTTCAGCCAAATACTTCCCTGCTCCCTCCCACGGGGCTCCTCATGCTTCAGAAGAGTTCACCAATGTCCACATCACTGTTTTTAAGTCTTCCAGTTGCTGGGATGCTCTAAAAAACGTTACCAGATTAGGTATCAAGGTTATTATTTATTCCACAGATGAGATTGTGTCAACCTTAACTGTTCCTGAAATCTATTAAGACAAAGGGCCATAGTTTTCCTTTTATAAGAGCCGACTTTCTGAGCAAGAAACTCAAGGATGTGCACAAAGGAAAGAAAGGTTCTCCTACAGAGAAGTTACAAAAGATATGAGGAGAAAGCAATTTGCATGAACTGGCTTCTACACAAATGTATCTCTTAAATTATGAATAAAGGAGTTTCTGAATGAATGAGCTTATGGAAATCTAAAACTGCCATCCTTTTGCCTTTGCAGTATTGCAGGAAGAAACTACTTAAGATGCAAGCAACTTTTCAAACGGGAAAAAGAAGGGAAAATATTCTTGTGTTTTAATAAACTATTTTCTATTACCACTGTTTGCTGCTACTCTTATTTACTGTCCTATATGTGTTGCAGCCCTCAAAACTCTACTGAAAAATCTCATGCACTTTTTGTAAGAGATTAGCTGGAGACACGAGACCTGCACTAACCCCGTGGCTCGGCGGTTGTGTTTCAGCACAGGCTTTTTGTTCTTTCCACAAGGGAAATGCAGTCGGAAAAGTTGATCTTGATTTGAGTCTCAGATTGAAGTTGGCCTTTCTTCTTCCATCAGCCTCACCGTCAGGAGTATTTAAAACTGCTGTGAGTGTGAGCAGAAGTGCCTCCAAATTTGAGCAGCCTGAGTGGGTTTGAGCAGCCACCAATATTCAATATTGTCCAGTGCAGCCAATTACACACGATGCTGCCTTAAAAAGCAGTGTTAAAGAGCAGAATCAGAGAAGTGAAATGTGTGTTGATCACTCCTACTCTGAGATTCCAAGTCATTCAAGAAATGTGAGATTCAGCAGCTTTGCCTTTGAGTCCCTGAAACCAAACCATGAAAACTTTCTCAGGATAAGAAAAAAGCATCATCAAATTTCAAAAGTGACAAACAAGCACAGCTTTTTCATTACGTGATGTAAATGTGCACTATATGCAAAGATTTTGCTGTATTTGGGTGTTTAGTGCCACATCCTACCCTCTTCATTAGTGATAATAGATAAGTAAATCAGAACTCCTCAGGGGAGACTTTGGAGAATTGTGGAGATCAACTCACCTTTCGTGGAGAAGAATGGATGACATATTTCTGTTTTTTCTGTCTGTATAATAGTCCGTAAAAAATATAGATCTGCATGTCTGGAATCACACAACCACACTCCTTTAATACCTGCAGTGTAATATACAAATAAATTTTACTTCTGCCACGGCTTGTACCTGTCAGCTCCAGGGCACCCACCGAGATGGCACCTGCAGGATCATGTTTTTGTTGAATTGAATCTGGTATCATTGTAAAAATATTATGTAAAAACCCTGCTCTGGTGCTGGTCAGCCTTATTCCCCTCAGGACTATCAATCCTATTTCTACACTATCTGAGGAAAGGAGAAAAAAGATCCTGTTTGTCCCCTCAGCTACATGACATGATTGTGCTGGTAGGTGCTGACTTAAGGCAAAAATCTGTGAGTTTTTCTCCCAAAGTACCACTTAATTACCTGGGATTGATTCACTGTCCACTTGGATAAAAGGTTGGCAGAGAGGGATGGAGCTGATGAAGGTCTTCAGGCAGAAGAGCCCAAATATCTGCGAGCAGGGACATACATGGGGAATATAAATATCCCCAATGTGTAAATGTAGGGTGATACATATCCCTAAACATGGATATTTGTCACTGGACCTGCTCGCTGCACACAACCCAGCTCGTGCAACTGTGCTGGGCTCCTTTTCGCCATCATCTGGATTTCTGTCCTGCAGGATCCCTAATTTGAGGAATATATACACCTGAGGCCGGGGATGAAGGCTGTGCTGGGGATAAAAGCTGCAAAACACCTTGGGTGGTTGCTTTGGAGCAGCAGCCTGAGCTGCTGTTGAGAGCTGCAGGCACTTTGGAATACACAACCCCCAAACAGACCCCTCTATTACACTTCCAGCATTTCTAATTAAGTTAGCAATGGAAGTAAATTTTGCCTCGAAGCTTATTTCATAATAAATCTCCAGTTGACAGCACTGCACCTTCCAAAATTTTTTACCATCCGAGAAAAGAAATAGTTATTAGAGGAATAGTGTGACCTTCAAATCTTTTCAGAGCTTTGCAATCATGAACAGGAGTGTGCAAGGGTTCAGCAAATCTGCTCCTGCCTGTTTCCTGCTGTGCTGCAGTTTCGCTAATCAAGTATAATTAAAATGAAAAAAAGAAACAGCAATACAATACCGTACACGTAGAAACAGTCATCGGGGTGGCAGCAAAGTCACTTTTGTGCAGGGGTTTGTATCACACGCAGCACTAAATGCTGGTGCTCACGTGAGTAACGTTCATGGAGACAGTCCCCTGGTTTTTCTGGGGTTACCTGGCTGAGGAAGGATCTGCAGAATCCTCTGTGAACACCGACAGACACCCGGTTCTGTCACAAACGTAATTTCCATGTTGTGATTCTTGTGTTAGACCAAGCGACATCGAGATTTTAATTTATTTGCTTCTTTTTAATTAGGTGATGTTTGTCAGATGAGCTGCAGGCAGTTTGGTGACTGCTGGTGATAGCTGGTTCTGGTTCCTGATGAATCCTCATACAAGCAAAAAAAAAAGAAAAAAAGCTTCAATGAACACAAAAGCAACTGAGTATTTTTGGTATCATTTATTTTCCTTCAGATTTGCTAATAATACCAAAGTACAATAATAAATATTTCAATTTAGTCGTGGCATTAATCATCACCTTCATCCTCATCTCACGTCAGCTGTGACATTCAAATAATGCTCATGATTTAGCGGAATAATTCGGGATCTACACTGACACTCCCCAGTAAAAGAGCTCTCCTGCAATAGGGTGTAAAATACATTTCTCTTTCCCACTTAAACCCCACTGGACGGGACTCTCCAGAGGGGAAAATTCAATTCATTTTAGGACATGTCATTTCTGAAACTTTCCTTTATTATGCATGCAACCCAAAAATCTCAGGGCTCAGCTAAGTTGCTTTATTAATAACAATTTCTGTTTCACAGATTGGATTGGTTTTTTTCTTTCTGGTATGGGTGACCGGAGAAATTCACCTACAGAAAGCAAAAGCTTTAAAATAAAGGCTAATAAAGTAAAAAATGGAGGTTTCTAGAACTGTATTTAAAATGAAGATTTCTAGAACTATATTTCTGTTTAATAGAATAGGAAAACAGCCTGCTAGATATTTAAATTTTTCAATCAGGGTGGCTGTTTTGCTCTTAAAAAAAAAAAAGAGATAAATTAAGCAGTTTTAATTAAGCTCATCTCATTTTCATAATCCTCCTTCTCACCCACACTCTGATGGAAGGTCAGAGAAGTAACTGCGGAGGAACACTGCAAGAACAAATTCTAATTATTGCAAAGGAAAGTTAAAATATTTTCTTTTCAAATACACTTATTTTTTCTCCTTTTCTGCTTAATTTTGAGAGTAATTTCTCACTGCTCTGTTTTCCCCCCAGGCAGTTTGTGCTGATGGATGGTACAAAGTTAGGGGATAACAGCAAAATGAAAACAAGCGGCGGGGTGCTGACAATTACAGCATTATCAATATTGAGAGATTGCTCCCAGGATTAACATTCCCACTCCTCACAGACTGGAGGGCACCTTGTCCCCGGGGCTGGGATAACTGAGCTGAGCCACTTCTTCCCTTTCCAGCGAGGTGCAGCCTCAAAATCCCACTTTTTACCCCAATTCCACGACCCTGCACTCATCTATGGACGCAGATCTCTGTAGATAAATGGGCTACTGGCACTTCACAGGCATTTAGCTCCAGGCATAAATAAATATAAATTAACCTTTCATGTACTTTGTGCTTTATTTATGAGCTTTATTTATGAGGTAGTTTTTAATAAGGTTGTATTATTACAAAATGTTATTGCAGATAATCTTTATTATCACTCCAGCCTGGTAATATGAGGCTGTCTGAGCTCATATTTCATTTCACAGCTCCCATAGCAATGACTGAAATCCCGATGTGCTCTCGCCACTGACTGACAGCCTTGGTTTTTACTGGAGCTGTCAGAGCAGAAGGGCTCTATCCATCAGTCTGCCCTTAAAGGAAAGTAACAGAAGGACCCAAACCCCTGCCTTTTCTGTGGGTCCAGCGTGCTGACAGAATTAAACATGGACTTTCGTAGGTCGTGGTGCTGAAGACATCATCCTTTTGTTTTGCCTGATTTACCTCTTGGCTAATATTTTGGTTTTTCCCCCCACGTAGAACGGTGTTTTTAAGGAGAGCTCCTCAGGTGTTTAATTGAGCAGTTTTTTTGCAGAAGGGTCAGAAGAAACCTGCCACTGGGTAATGAGGTGATGCCCCTTTTTGCAGTGATGAATAAACCTTGCCTGGAAACATCAAGGACCCCACGCAGGCAGGAGCAGAGCAGCTGCCAGGAGTTCAGGGGGAGCAGCTTGAAGAGAGAGTGAGCCCAGTCACCAGCTCTGCAGCAGACCGGGCACCTGGACGAGCTCTGCAGGTCTCTCCCTTCCTTGAACTCACTTAGACTCAGCTTTTCCCCCTTCCCTGGCATTATTTCCTGCTTGGTTATGTCAGGTAACACCACTGCCGTGCACATTTGACAATTCATTCACACCACTAAAATAAAAAGTCCATGAGCATCCCAGGGAGGCTTTATCTTCTCCAAAGCTTGCAAAGCTCGCCGCACTTACCAGCCCTTCTTCCTTTTTATCAAAAAGCAGGGAATATTTATTTCTTTATGTCTTAGAAGGCTTTTTAAGGTCTGCTACACAATACGGACTAGTTTAAACCCCCACAGAACAGGCAAAAGCTCCCTGCCTTGCTGGCATTTACTCTGAGGCAGAGGATTTGAGGAAAAATAACAGTTCTGCACGCTCCTACAGCAGGCAGCATGTCCTGAGCCCTCAGCAGGTCTCGAGGCTCCATTGCAACTGGTCCTTCCTGACCAGCTCAGCAGTTCAAGGAACACCTGGAACAGGGAAGAGCAGCAGCCCCACACAGAGCTGAACTCTCCATAATATAAAAAGGATAATTGCAGACTTCAAAACCACTGAGAGGTTGGGAAAATGAAGACAGACATTCCAGCCATCCCTCGCACAGCCAGGTCTTTTCAAATCTCTTATTCTTGAGCTCAGGGAAGGGCACAAGCCTTAACCAGTTTGTCAGTTTGTGTCACAACAATCCAATTTGCTCGATGAGGCATCCAGGGCTTTAATACGTACTTGAGTGGCAGTTTCCATCCCAACGTTTTTCCACTGGCCAGGAAGCAGAAATCAGACAGTGCAAGGAGCCCGGAGTGCTGGCAAGTCTTGCAGCAAGCTGTGTTTGCATTAGTGAGTGTAAATAGGTCTCTGGGAGGAGGCATCAAACATCGTGCTTGTGGCTTTTCCCTCTGTGCTTGCAATTAGCTGGGAGGGGAGCACAGATGTTCTGCAAAGAACTCCCATCAAATTTAAAGATGCAAAATTGTTAGGGTGGCTCTAATTAATTTTCTGCCTCAGTTTAAATGACATCTTTATGTTGTGGCACTGTGCAGGATGGTCTGAAGCGACTGGACCGAAATTGCTCACTGAATTTTGCCGCACGAAATGAATTTGGCCTGTTCTGATGAGCACGTGTAGAGAGGATCTCATTTAATTGAGTCCCCAGACAAAAAATTATTTTCCAGAAGACATTACTGTGAAGTCTGGTGCGTTTCTGTTGTTTAATGCTGTTGTAATTTGTCCTAATTTATTCTCGTTGTGCTGGTGGAAGATGGAGTGTTTTCACAGGCCCCATCACGTCTGTAGTGTTTACAGGAGTGTATCAGCCCAATCTAATCTGTTTGGCCACAACAGAGCAGACCAGAAGTGTTTTCATCTCACTTTATCTCAGTGCTTGGTTTTACTGGTGAGTGGCTCTTGAGGCAGAACCCCTCAGAGTTCAGGGCTTGGATATTCCATGTCCAAAGCTTGGACTTGGATATTCCATGTCCAAAGCTTGGACTTGATGGCCTTGGGGGTCTTTTCCAGCCTAAACAATTCTGTGGTTCTCTAGAGGAAATAATTATTTTGCGTATTTAACAAAAAAATTATTATATCGATCTACAACTGGATTTTTTTCTCTTAACAGCCTGTCTGGTTATAGAAGAAGAAATGATCCTTGGTATGTTGGAATATTTGGGCTGTATTGAAAGAGCATTTGATGGGCAAGTTTGATGCGGAGATTGTGATAATTTACACTGACCTGGGACTTGTTGAGCAAAAGCTTAAATGTGAAATGTGCTTTGCTTATTACAAGGTTTTTAACCATCATCTTGTAGCCCCATGGGAATCCAGGGACTACTTTCAGAACAGCAGCAGAGATTAAGGAAGGAAAAGAAGCAGCAGGCTAAAATTTGTTAGGCCCGATTCCACATCTTTAGAGGCCCAGGATGCTGTGGTTTGCAGGAATAAGATTTCACACTACAGGGTCTCACTCTCTTCAGAAGTGTTTAGGAAAATAGACCCATAAAGTTGGTAATTACAGACTATTTACATACTTTTAGTTGCACTTCAGGCATTTATAAATTGAAATGTGTCATTATTCTAACTTAGTATTAAATATTCAAAGGGTGCCTTATCCATCCTGAAAAAAGTGTGATAACTCTTTTTTGTGGGAATCCCCCACCATGTAATTCAAACATGACTAAGCAACATCTTTTTGCTACGAATCTGAGGGAGGATGTGGGAGTGAGATGAGGGTGCCCCTCACCCTCTTGGCAATTTAATTCTTAATCCAAGCAGAAACCCAGGGGTTAATTGAGGAGGTTTATATAAATAACACAGATAAATGCTCTTGTTCTTAAAATGTCACAAAGTTTCACTTGAGGTGATCCTTAAAAATCAAGAGGAAAAATAACAGCGGCTGTTTTGCCTGGAGCTGGAAAGTCAGTGTTCCGAAAAAAGTGTCAGGGAAAATGAGGGGAAAAGAGAGGGAGGTGGAGAGAGGGAAAACTGCAGCCCAACTGCTTTGGAGCCTGCAGTGCAAGCTCCCCCAGAGCCAGCACTGTGCGTGGCTACCAAAAAAAGCTTTGCAGGGGGTTGTAAGGAGGAGATATTTCTGTGGGGGGGTGATACGAGGGGGAAATCAGCTCTGCCAGGCAAGCCCGGGGTGCTCCAGAGCAGCTCGGAGCCTCCACGCCTCACTGCCCTGTGAGTCCATCAGGGAAGGGATGCTGCAGGAGCAGCCAGGGCAGAGACCCTTGCAGCTGAGGTCTGCATTGCTGAGGATGCTAAATTTAGGTTCTGCAGCGCAGGAGGAAGCCAGGCGTGAGGATTGCTGGGGATGGGTCACTGCCTGTGGGTGCAGAACTTCTGGCTGGACTTTTTTGTTGAGCTGTTGGGTCAAAGCTGGAGAGTTCTCAGGGAGCAACAGCGCTGGGGTTAAACCCTGCTGCAGCCCTGCCCCGGCTTGTGCCACTTGGCAGGAGAGAGACAGAAAAAACCCAAGGAAATGCTGCACAAAAAAAAGGTCTTCGACATTGTTCTCTGCAAGGGGTTGGTAAGCAGGGTGCAAGGTTTTCTTTCAAAGCCATGAAACTTTGATTATTATGAGTGGAGGGAAATATTTATCACATTGTCTTTATTTCTCTTCATTCCATCAAGATATGGTGAAATCTTCGGTTCTTTTCTGTCAGAGATTAGGGTGACCATGCTCGTTCTGAGGATGAAAAATCTTCTGCTCAGCAGTTACCAGGACACAGACAAAAGGGGTGCAAGGCTGGAAGCTTCGGCAGCAGAAATCTTTGCGGCAGCTTTCTGTTTTCAATTTAATTTATGCCAAAGGCCTTGAAGACAAGAATTCTCTGCAGTGCTCAATTTCCCGTGCAGAAAGGGAAGTTTCTTTAATTAAACTCATCTCAGAGACTTTCTTGGAGGTCCCAGAAAAATCCCAGTGTCATCATGGCTGTGAGAAGCCTTCTGTGGAAATTTGGGAGGTCCCAGCCAGAACCCTCGAATCTGCAGCACCGCATTTCAGGAGGTCACTGCTGTTTGCAGAGCTGTAACTGCATCTTCCAGCAGCTGGATTCTTCCTAATCCCAAACCTTTTCTTCCAATTTGTCCTCCTCCACAGCATCCTTAAAATGCACTAGCATTCCTTGGGAATTTGGAAGCCCTTACTAGCAGGCATCCATGACCTGTGCTCTCTGTAATCTATTTTCCATATGCAGCGCTCTGGACAAACTCTTGGACTCTCAGACTCTCAAACTGAGTGTTTTCCATCAGATGTGGAGTTGTAAATACATTTTTTGGCCACTGAGACCCTGCTGGGGCTGTGTTCCACCATTCTGAGATTTGGCTTTGCACCCTCAGTAGCACAAACAACTCCACAGCCCGGCCTGGCACAAAGGTTCAGGAGCAATCTCGTGGCTGACAAGCACAATGTGGGAAGAGTCCAGAATGACTAAAGAGCCGTTTTCCAGTGAATTGCTGGTTTTCATGAATGCCCCAAACCAGAAGAATCCCAAATGACGTCTGTGAGTACAATCACTTGACCCAGCCCACAGACACAGATGGGGACTCGGGAACACACGCCAAATCTGTTCGGGAGGCAGATGGAGATGAAATTAAATGATATCAGCTAACTCACTCTGAGCACAGAGCTGGAAGTTAGCTTTGCATATCCTGAAATCCAAACCAATGAACTCTCTGCTTGTGTAGGCATTTGTCAAAGAAAATGCTGAGAGATTCAGACAATCCTTTGTTTTCACAGGTACCTGCAGCAAGAGAAGTTGTGCGCTAATGGCTTTGGCTGGTTTGGCAGAGTTTCTTGCCTTAGCTAGGAGCTGCTCAGTGAAATATCACCACAGTGGCTGTTCTGATGCTTAATGCTGTAGTGGCAACAATAAATATCACCACTAAAAGCAAGTGGCTTATTTTAGAAAAAAATGGAGGGATAAAAAACCAGTCTAAAATGTAAAGCGTGGCTCTTTTGCACCTGAGGCACAATTTAGGCTGATTTTAAGTGTGCTACAGGACCATGTGTTGTACCCGCTGCATCATAAAAGTCTCAGCCCCTCTTTTAGTTGTGTTCAAGATGCTCTTAAAGGAAAGGAATGTTGCATTTTTAGGACCAACTCAAGTTATTTTAATTGAGGACTTTGTACAACATTTACTGGGCTGCCTGAAGAGGTGGGATGGGAAGTTCAGTTATCAGCTAATTAATTGTCCTAATGCTACTGCCCTCCCTCTGTCCCTCGGGGGAGGTGGCAGGTTGTGGAAAGGGCTGTTTTCTCCAACAAGCCCTGGCAGAGAAAGGATTTTTTGATGTCAGGCCATACTTGTGCCATCTCCACAGCACTATACAGAGGTCCCAGCTGAAAAGGAAACAGATTGAGAACAGGACTCAAGGGAATATCAGGGAGAAGCTGTTGAGTGAGTAAAGTTCCTATAAGAACAGAATTAGCAGTGATTTTCCCCTAGAAATGTCCTTTTCTGGAGCACACTCCTTGCTGGCACAGATTTAACTTCTGAGATCACCATGACCTGCTGCATGGTGTAGACATCAAACATCAAATGTTCCTCTGGAATTCCTTGAAAGGGTTATTTTTTTCCCACTTAAAAAGGTTTCTGCTTCTCCCCCTCATCTGCTCCCATATCCCTTTCCTAAAATTGCTTATGACTCAGAGAAAAGCTTGCAGCCACTTGGAATTACTGGAGAAAGTTGATGGAATTAAGAAGGAACACCGTTGCTTCTATTGAATCCACAATATGGGAACAACAAGTTTCTTTTAATCTGTGGGTGCAGCTTCACCTGCCCATACACTTCTGCCCATGAAGCCAAATTTTCCCATAATAAGTCAGTTGGATTTCAGGGAGACATCCTCTGACATGCTCAGGTACAAATGTTCCTTTCTGGAACTGGTGAGTGTCCTCAACAAACAAAAGAAGAAAGGAAAAGAAACTGGAAGCAAATTTGAGAAGATTTTTTCTCTGCAGTGGTTCATATAATCAGTAGCAATTTTATTTCATTTGTTCCTGAGAGAACAGGACCTCAAAGCGTGTCTTCTCTGTTCTTTTCTTGGTTTTAAGGTACAATGAGCCAAATGAATCTCAATCAGCTGCTGTATTTACAGAAAGGACACATTTGGCCCATTACACGTATTTACAATGAGAAAAACAGCCCATAAACTGCCTTGCAGACTCATGGAGCAGAGACAGGAAGGAGAAAGGAGCATAATAAATCTGTGTTCTGTACCTTTCCATGCTGGGACATGAGAACCTTCCCTGTTTATGATGGATGGGCACATCAGTGCAGGGAAATCCCTCTCTGGTGGCTGCTTTTATCTTTCCTCCTCACCTGTGATTCTGCTCCCCTCAGGCTCTGGGCAGCTCTCAGGCTGTGGGCTGCTTCCTGCAGAGCAGGGATCCCTTCTCCCGTGGAGTGGGCAAAGCTGTGGGAGCAGGGTCTGACTCAGGGGTTTATCAGTGACAGATCCTGTGCCAGCCCCGAGCCCAGTGCTGCCCAGCCAGGGATTTATTCAGCCTGGGTGAAAGCTCTTTGTAGCCATTCCCATGTTCCAGGAGTGGATGAGTTTATTTGTACGGGCTGCTTTGTGCCTTTTCAGTCTCTGCAGCAGGTTATCCAACTTCCATTAACGGGAGGAAGGAACTGGTGCTCCCAGCAGTGCCATAAATCAGAGATTTAATCTCGAATTAACACAACCCCCCAAAAAGTAAATCAGTCACAGTTAGCAGATTTACCTGATATTGTGTGATATTTTTCTCAGAACAAATACTTCTACTCTGACATCAGTATATTGCTTTGAATTTATGTTGGTTTAAAAGCTCTGCAGTAATTAATGAGTCTAATGGGAGTTGTACCTTGATTTTTTTTTCCTGGAGGTTTATTCATTCCCTTCGTTTATTCCTTACTGCTCAGGATCTGCGCAGGCTTCTGAAACATTAGTTTTTGTTACGTTGCAATGATATAGAGTCAGTAGGAACATCAAGAGGAAACAATGACATGAATTTTCATCAGATTTAATAAATTTAGAATGCATTTCTATATTTTTTTTAACTAAAACTATATCTCAGAGCTTGCACGTTTGTGAAGTTAGGTGAGTGGACAATGAAGAAAAAGAGATTTTCTCCTCTGTGTATTTCTTTCTAGCAGCTACTCAAGTAAAACAGTTAATTTTCTTCTTTTCTGCTTGGGACTCAAGATATGCACTTGGTACTTTTAAGTGGAACCTTGCTCCTAATCTCTAAACAGAGAGGGATAAGGATTAATTCAAATTTATTCCCTGAGAAAGAATTACAGGGTTTGAAATATTCAAAAATCTATATCCAATTATATACCAGTTGTAGTTTCCTTTCTGAAATATAGCAAGGGTCAAGAACTATATAGCCACAAAATATGAGTAATTCTTCTTATTCTCTTTTGTTTGCAGGGGGCTTCCTTATCAGAACAGGATTATCAGTGATAAATTCATTTAACTGAATAAATCGTCAGGTTTGGAATGGCTTTAAACTGAAAGAGTGAATGTTTAGAATAGAAATTAGAAATAAATTGTTCCCTGTGAGGGTGGTGAGGCCCTGGAACAGGTTTTCCAGAGAAGCTGTGGCTGCCCCACCCCTGGAAATGTCCAAGGCCAGGTTGGATAAGGTTTGGAGGAACCTGGGATGGTGGGGTGGAACTTTGGGGTCCCTTCCTCATCTGTTCTGTGATTCTATGAAATGATTTTCTGCAAATCATCTCCAGCGCACACAAAGCCCTGGTGCAGAATTTCACACAAGTGCCACTCAGTCCATGTTTGATGAAAAATCTGCTCTGATGAAAATGAAGTGAAGCTCGGGCAGCATTTCAGATCCGAGGCAATGCTGGAGAAGGACACAGAGCCATCCTGCCTTTCACTAAGAAGATTCCCCCTGGCTTTTAACCAGTCAGTGCCCGCCCCTCGTGTGTGAAGTGACCCAGCCACTCTCAAAGGGCGTCCTCCAAGGGTGAGGCTGAGACTGGAGAAAAATGAAGGTAGCGAAGCGTTTTAGGAAAAACTCCTTCCCTTTTCTTGCTGTCTCAAAATCTGCCCCGCATCTGATCCATGTGAAGATTTCACCCCGCAGACCCAGTCAATGCCCATTGAAATCTGTTGCAGTGTGCATGGAAACCATAAATATTGTGAGCCATGCCCCGGGCTCAGAAGAACTGCTCAGCCTGAATGGGCAATTCTTCTGTCGTTTTATTCTTCTTGAACTGTATCAATAACCTTTATTTCAGAATGACTGCTTTCCTGTTTTAACAGTGGGCACGTGAAAGGCAGTTTCATGCTGGCTGGACACTAAAAGGGGCAGTGCAAGCCCCATATTGGCATCTTTAAAAGTGGAAGTTGGAACTGCAGATCCTAAATGATTCTGTTTATGTTTTTGTGATGTTTTTGTCTCCGTAGTTTTCACAGGAGCCCTATAGCTCATGCCATTCGTCAGTGGGATAAACCCAAAAAGAGATTCCTGAAGAAATTATGAGTTTTGCAGGGATTTCCCCCACTTGGCTTCACAAGGCTCAGACATTTCCCTGCAGCATTCACCCTCTGATGCTTTTATCTGGAGCACAAGTGAACAAAGCATTTCAGATCAGGCACATCTGGAGTTCTTTTCGCGGTCAGACATGACAGTTTAGTGATAGTAAGTGACTGCTAACAGACTGTGGCTGGCTATTAATACAGTAATCCCCCACATTTTATATTTTCCCTCTATTATTTTTAATATTTCAATGTTTTCAACATATTAAATTTTTATTTTCTCGTATCATTTCCCTTAAAATAGCCGTCATGAAATAAAACCACCACAAAACAAGGGTTTCAGTAGCCAAATCATCCAAAACCACAACTAAATCAGTGTAAAAATGCAGAAAACCACAGTGCAGCTCATTTTTGTTGGCTGTGCTTTATTGCTGTATTTGAGCTCCAGTTTATACAGAAGGTTATCATCACAATACTCAGAGCACAGCATTCATAGAAGCTGGATTAAGCGAAACACAGCACTTTTGCCAGCCTAACAGAAATATTAGAACATGCTAATCTAAATCTCTAAATTTCTAGATTTCATCCACAAATTCTACACGTAAATTCAAAGACTCTGCTGCGACACTGAGCAATTGGAGAGAAGGGAAAATGAAGAGTGCTGGAGACACTCAGTGCTGCTGCTGTCCATAGAATGCTACATTTGTGTGGTGTCTTGAAAGGCATTTTCATATTTAACAGAAGCATTTTAATGAACTATGGCAAGGTTAAAGAACTCAAAATTGACTCAAAGACAATCAAGCCGTACTTAATTGATTTACTTGCTGTTTTCCTAAGCAGCTACAAGTACACGTTATTAGATTCACCTGAGAATTCAGTGATGCCCTCAGATCTCCTCATGGAGATTACTCAAATTTCAAGGGACATCCAGAAGGAAATTTAAGATTTCAGCTGTTTCAGCCTCCTCCATTTCCTTCCGCGGAGCAACTGAACACTGATGTGTGGTTTTAGGTGCAGAATGCACCAGCCCTGGTTATATTTGTCATGGGATGTGTGGATTAACAACGTGAGAGGGTGAAACCTGTGCTGGCCTTAAATATTTGTCTGTCTGACCAGTAAAGCCGCACCAAAAAAATCAGTGTAAGAAATGGTAGAAACCATCCCAGCATGGCAACGAGTGGGGACACAAGGCAGCTCTTGTTTGCTGTCCCTCGGCCATTATCCAGGGCAATAACTTCAGGGCTGGAAGACCTCAGTGATTCATCTAAAAATAGGGTGTTCACCATGTCAATGCAATTATCGGTGGTTTCGGCGGGCAGGACTCGACCCTGCCCTTGCAGCCAGAGAGCTTTGTTGGGATACCTCGGGCCCTGAGCTCGCACAATGCCATTATCAGCCTGCATTCACAGCCATTGATGTGTGGAACTTGCTAATGGGGATTTTACCCGTCGATAATTACGCCCTTTCCACCAACCTGTATTAAGTGGATTACGCTGGTAAATACTTGTTCCCAAGTGTCCTGGATGGAAATCCTATTGCCTTTTGGAACCCAATGGTACAAAAAAATCCCCCCCAAAACCCTAAAAAAATAAATTGCCATCTTTGAGAGCTATAGCCAAAGAAAATCACACGATTTTATTCATATTATGACTCAGGCTGAAGCAGGAGAGGGGAGGATGGCAGGCAGGAGAGCAAGGAGTGTCCAAGGATTGATTGGTCTTTAAGGTCCCTTCCTACCCAAACCACCCCATGCTTCTGTGATTCCTATTCCTTAACTTCTTCAGTCAGTGTTGGAAGTACTGGGTTTATATTTCAGGAAGGAACGTGATGGTTCCATTTTATGTAAGCCTTCAAAGGGAAGGATGGGGAACATTGCCTGGGAGACAGGTGTCTTGAAAATATATGGAGATTTTTATGTTTCATTGTACAAATATTGATACTGACTTGTATAGTTGCATTTTACCTCGGAAAACACAAATGTTATATATTAACATAATAAACTAAGTTGATACATTTATATTTATATTTAAAATATAAATATGTCTACTGTAAACATGGTACTTACCAGGCTGGTACGGCAAGAGGAACTCTTTGCATCCTTTCAGACCTATTTTTCTCTGTTTTTTCTTTTATTTTATGGTCTTTCCTGTAGGTATCTTAAGACGCTGTGTGTTAGGCCTCACTGATACCTTCATCAGTTTCTCTGATTTTCATCCAACTCCCAATCTCTTACGTCTGATATAAATCTTCCTTTGCTCAGAGGAATTCAGGCAAATTGCTTAAGGAAACGTGTTTAAATGTGCCTCAAGGAGTTGGCAGAGTTTATGCAGAGTCTATAAATTAGTTTTATATGATCCCACACTGGCTGTAGAATTATCCTTACTTTGCCCTTATGGCTCAGCCCCGTTCTTTCACAACCTGTTAAATTCAGCAAGTCTTGACATCAGCCATGAATATTTCTAAAACCCATAATGTGAAATCTTCTTAGCATAGAAAATGCAAATCTGTAAGATCATTTTTATTGTTAAGGTCGCTGTCTACATCTGAATATTGCACTGCACTTAGATCAACTGAACGACATAAAAATCTGTTTATTTTATTCCAGCAAATATGGGAGAAATTGAGTTGACTGAATGTAATTTTCTACTTTGGTTTTGCCCGATCTCAAGATCAGCTGGCTTCCAGGTACTACTATAAATCAAGAATAGCAGTGCTGACTTCCAGGCATGAAAAATATCCAAGAACTAGGTCAACCCAATTTAGAACTTTTTTCACAAGTGCTGCCTTCTAAAACAGAGCAGGTGTAATGGAGTGGGGAGAACTTCAATAACTGCTCTGCTCTCCCTCCTGCCTTATAAATATTCCTTTTTTTTCATGAAAAGAAATAGTATGACCATAATAAAGGTGAAGCCAAATAATGCAACTGCTGGCTTTGCTTAATGGAGCAACTGTCTCAGTGACTTGAAAAATCAGATGTAGCCTGAAACCTGCATATTATAGATGCTGGAAAGCACGTTTCCAATGCAAATGCTGTGTTGCAGACACTGCAGAATTAGCATATATAACTTTGTTATAAATGCTAAGCATAAATGCAGTAAGAGTCCCTCTGTATTTAGTTTGTACATAGAAAACATAATTTTGTGTCACACAGAGAACTGGTTTACAGGATCTGGCTGAGATCTTGTTTCTCAGCAATTCAGGAAGGGTGTACATAAACTGGATGTTATGAATATGAAGTTATAAGGTGCTTTAAGATCTCTGGGTAAAACTGAAAGGAAAATGCAAAATATTGCTATTTGCATCATTTCTCGTGAAATGCACACCCAGTCATCACAGCCCACCCAGCCTTGTACCTTACTCTAAACATGCAAATCAGAATTCCTGCCAACCTCAATTCTATTATCAGCTGATAAATGTAAAATAGCACCAACAGAACCAAACCCCTTTTCTGTTCCTGGGTACAAGAAGTGCATTCACGACTGCTCCTGCGGAGAGCTGTGTGAATACAAACCAGGCTCACATCCCACCCATCCCCTGCATCCCAGGGATAATGAAAACAGGTGTTTTGTTCTTAAAAGTACACCCAGCACTGACCTCTTGTTGCCACCTGAAATCTCGAACATCCACTGTGGCTGTTTTATCAAAACTCTCTTATGCTGATGCACATTTTTGTCTGGACAGAATTCCAGGGCTTTGGGAATGAACACCAGGCAGAGTCAGAACGTATTTCTGGGGTGGCTGAGGTATGAGAGTGATGCCTTAGATTTTAACTTTTATATTTTTTCAAATTCTGTATCACCTAGTGTGTAACTCTAAAGCTTCTTGTAGCTCGTGAGCTGCTCCCTTAGGCCAGACAGACACAACAAAGCTTCTCTGAGCTTGCTGTTCAAGGACACTCAGACTGTCCTAGGCCCAAAGCTGTAAGCCAGGGCCTCTAGAGAGGTGGAGGAATTGAAGAAAGCTAAAGTTTTAATTGGTGAAGTTATGCTGATATGCAAATGGACCAAACTTATAACAGTGTGAAGAACTTGTGACCTGCCGTCCATCCTGGCGTCCATTTTGGAAGTAGCCTCTGGCTCCCCAGGATGCACCTTTGAAGGCCTTTCAAATAAATACCCGCCTTTATACCCTCACTCTGGTCTAGTGTCTGTTTCTAGGTAG
>WEIT01040400.1:30062-46412 GCA_013389985.1 Dryoscopus gambensis | reverse complement strand
ATGGAGTACCTGTATGAGCAGATGGTAAATTTCCAGCAAACTGTTGATTCGGCAAAGGAAACTTTGGAGACAACAGTAAAAGAAACAGATGAAGTGGATGGATTTGTTTTCCTAAATGTAAGTAAAATTGGCTTTCATGCTGTAGCTTTTATGGTATTAGTTAGGAAAGGACTTCTGTATCTAGGGTCTCAATGAGTTATTTACTTTTTTTTTTAAGATAGCTAACTCCTGCTAGCTCAACTATTCCACTCTGAAGCTGCTGGATCATTTGCTTTTGATGTGGAAATTCTCAGAGAGAAATGTAGAGATGGTGCACAGGACAAAAATATGACTTATGCTACCAAAATGATTCTGTTCATTTGATAAGAAGGTGAAAAGACAGTTTGATAATATATCTAGAATTAATCACTGAGAAGTAGGAGACATTGGAGTATTTAGGTATTTTACTGTATGAAAAATAAAATACATATTATGTATTATAATAATAAACAACAAGAAAGTTATTTTTGAAACAGGAAAATGTAATTGAAAAGTAAAATTGTTTCTGAGCTTTAGGGTTTTTTGTTATGTGTTGTTGTTGTTTTGGGGTTTTGTTGTTGTTGTTTTGGGGTGCTTTTTAATGAGCAGATGGACAGTATTTATGCACTCAAATTACCAAGGCTGTGATAAATATGTACTATTGAAAAACAGAGAGGGGCTGTGTTAGTTGGTGACTGGGGTAAAACAAAGACAGTGGGATAGGCTGAAGGCTGTGCATGTGAGTAGCATGTCTCTAGTGGTCCTTTCTGGATATTAAAAACATCTCCAGTGAATCTGTAGGTCTGGTCCTACCTAACTCATACAGTCATTAGTCTTAAACTTTGTTCAGAGGGAGTTGCAGGTCCTGGGTCCTCCAGTACTGTTCTTGTGCTGCAAGACTTGTCCTTAAGTGAGCCATGGTACTTTCCTGTCTCCACAAGTGTATTACCAGTCTCAAGGAGGATGAGTTTCTGGGATAATAATCTTCCCCAGTTACAGAATTAGCATGTGGCCTGGAAGTTGCAGAGAAACAATCCAGAATGCCAGAAATAAAAAGGTCAAATTACTGTCTAAAGACTGATCACTCATGCAAAAGAAACCAGCTTCTGAAATACAAGTGCCCAGCCCATATATGCCCCAGGAGATACAGAAATGATGGACCAATATTTGGCTTTCTTCCCTGGTCTGTGGCACACAATGTTGTAGTATCCTGTAACCAATCGAATGTTGTGGTAGATCGGCTATTTTGGGATGGATGAAAAATCTAGATTATTTTCCTGATTTTGTGAGGGTCAGTGCTTTGGCAAAAAGATAACTTTGTAATCTCTAATTCTTTTGTGGGGCTATGAAAATTACTGGAGTCCCTGCTCCCTTCTGTTAGTGAAAAACAAGATAAGAGCTTTCTTATTCACAGGCCAGGAAACATTAGCTGCAGATTCCTGGGGTATGGGACAAACTCTCAGTCCACAAGTACAAATCTCACACAGCTTCTAGTAATAAGAATTTGGATTTGACTATTAATGTGCAAGGGATTTCTTTCTCTAAAAGTCCTGGTTTAAGAAAGTACTTAACTATGCTCCATCTTTAAACCTAGATATTGAATACTGACCCCTCAGGCACTTAAAATGAGATTTATACTCTAATACCCTGCTGAGCCAGAGCTTTGAAATGAAATATTCCTAAGGAAACAAGTTCTCTGCTGGTGTGAATGCGCAGCATTCCACACAACCTCAAGTCAATAAAGCTGTGTGGTTTATGTCTGTGGAGAGTAGAAAGACTGTTAGATGATCATGATTTGCTTTTCAACATTTTGGGGGCTTTGAAAACTGGTAACATGTTTTTTTTTTCTTTCTCTAGTCATCTAAAGAACTGAATAAAAGGTATATGAAATATGGGTTACGTGCACCGTAGTGAGTACTAGGCCTAGCATGCTAGATGCTTCATTTAGTATTTGCAAGCTTTGAAAACACATGCTAATAATCAGAGCTACCTTTATAAACCTTGAAAATAATAAAAATTTTTAACGTGGCTTTATACTTGTTGCTGTAACTGACTGGTTTTGAAGTGTTTTGCACATGTTCTGTAACACCTTAATTAAACAAATAGCATCTTAAAACACCAGCTCAATTTTAAATCTCCATACAGACATTTTTACACAGATGCTCCTTGTAGTTATTACTATACAAACGTATACAACAACCATTCTGACCATGCTTCCACCTTTTAGACTGATCAGACATATCAATCCTATGTTTCTTTGTTCACTAGTCTAGTTCTGTACCACTTGGTCTTTGAAAGGTTATAACACAAAGCAATACAAGTAGTTGGACTATGTTTCTGAACTCAACTCCAGAAAAATCAGATTAAGTAGATTTCCAAATCTGACTAGGAGACTACGAGCTGATGCTTTCCTGTGGCTCTCCATTGGCACTACCTGATTCAGGGTGTGTCAGAGGGCTGGTGCGTCATTGCGACTGCATCATGGTCTGCCTGTACATAACAGTAAATGTATACAATCACAAACAGTTTTCTGCCACGAGGGATTTTCTCAAGGGAGTTATTTTGGTGAGTCCCATCCTTCATGAGAGAAGTGTTCAATCACAAGCCCATATTCCCCAAATAAATTTTCTAAGGCAAAAGAAAAACATTCAGAGTAGTTGGCTCCAGGCTTCTCCCGTGCAAGGCCCCCAAAGTGCACTGCCCACCCCACCACCCCTGACTTTCCCCAGAGGTCTTGGGCACTGTGCACTGCATATCAAACATACCCTTGCCAGTGCTGCCTCAGCCATCACAGGGATATGCATGCCGACACGGACTGGGGCATAACAGTAACACCAGGGTTTCAGTTTGCAGTCAAATTACAGCCCCAGGAGAGCGAACTGAAGAGAATGTGCCAAACAGCTCTTCAGGGTTTCTATTAATCTCCAGAATTAGAACTATAAATCTGGACTCACCTGTTGCGAGTCAAACTGTCTGGCCATGTGTCTGCATTTAGTTTATTGCATAAGATTAGAGCAGGTAAAATGGGACAAAACAAATTTCCAAGGCTTTCTGTCCACTTGATCTTTACTTCTTTACTTACACAATAAAGTTTATTCTGTTTGGTGCATGGTCTTGGTTATTACTTTAGTTTGATAATACCTGTCCACCTAAAATAGGTTAAGAATAAGTCTATTTAACAATGCACGTTTTTCTAAAGAAAGCATATTTTATATTTGTTGTGCTTTGCTAATATTATACATAATTAACTACTTTGGTGACTGAAAAAAATGAAGGGGAGAAAGATAAAATTTGGATGCCTTGAAAAGAAAATGTCTTCCATTTTCTTGAGGCTGGTTCTGTCCTAGAGTTAAAAATGTTTTGAGTTTTTTTCATATAATGAACTCAGTCAATGTCGGCTAATTAAGTGGAATCTATCTTCCCTCTCATGTGTTTTGGCTTGCCACAAGCAGCTGCTTTACATTAGATCTCTGGAGTCAACTGCTGTAAGGTTTGTAACCTTTAAAGGCACTGCATTAGCAAGCCCAAGCCCCTGTGTTCTTGAGAGTCTTGCTGTGAACTTCCACATCTTCACATTCTCGTGAGTTAAGTGGAAACAGACCATGTGCGCTCTCACTGTGCTCCTGATTCGAAACTGCAGTATGGTCTAAATGTTCAAAATCAGGGAAACAGCTTCTCCTTGCATGCTGTCCTCAAGTTCACAGGAAATACTTAGACAAGCATAAGTCACGTCGTCTTTGCTTCCAGCTTTTGGAAAACTACGCAATACCACAAAGGATTTATTTGGACAGATATGTGTTTTCTTCCAATTAGGTTACTTTCTGCAATGGATACCACTCTCTCTTTAGAGAAGGTGCCCAGTGCTTTTTCACTGTTTGAGCACTATGCAGACAGTCCAGGACAAAGCAACCAACACTCCTTACAACATGTGGCTGGTAAGAAACTCTGTATATCGTCTTCACAAAAGTTAACATTTTGGCAATGCTTGGAAATTTTAGGAAGCTAAAAATAGACTCTATTTGAGAAGCGTAGATTTCCAAACCATGTAATTAGCAATCAGAGTTGAATGTAAAATGAAGTTTAATTGTGCACAAGTGTTTGGCTTATACTAGGTACAGTAGCAACAGATGAGCAACAGAGGGAGGAGTGCTAAACTGGGGGATTCTTGCATCATTTCAGACATCTGTACCTCAGAGAAGCTGAAGGTCTCGATCTGTAAATCTCTTAGGGCTAAAAAAGTTGCTTTTCCTTGCATGCAGAGATAGAAGAAGCAATCAAAGGGTCTCCTGAGCTCTCGACGTCTGAGGCCCCAGAGTGCCTCATGTGGGAATGGGAGCAGGGGGCTGGTTGATGACTGAGGTCCCTGGACTTGTCACAAGTGAATGGAGGTACCTGAAACTCCCAAGGGATGTGAAGGGAACGTGGTTAACTATAGCTGCAAACAGCCTCTGCTTGGGAGGGTAGTAATGAAAATTGCACATGATAAAGGGGTTTACTTATCTCTGTCTGATATTTAATGTCCTTTAAAAAGCCTGACTGAGCTTTCTACTCTGCCTGTATACATAGGTGTATTATCTAGTTCTGGACAGCTGTCAATGAAGATCTTGTCAGCACCATTTTGGGATTCATTTTCTTCATAATGGGACTTCACTCCAGGGTTTCTTTTTCAAGAGAACATTGGTTTAGGGATCTCACATCTCACTGTCATGATTTGTGGCCTCCCATTTGTCATCAAATGCACCACTGCCAGCATAGTTACTCCCTGGCTTTTGAAGTGAAGCCCCTTCCTCATGTGTTTGATCCCTGAGCACTGAAACTAGAGCATTGTATTCCCTAAGGTGTTTTGTTCACTGGCTGGATTTTCAAGTGACTAATGGGACCTTGGAGAAGTGCCCACCTTGTGCAGACTCTCTCGTGTCTAGTAAGGGCTGAATGCTCTTAACAGTGCCAGTATGGGGAGATTGTCTCTCTCCTCCACACCACTTCTTTTATTAGACCTGGAGGAACTCAAATACATCTGAGATGTTAATGTCCTTGTCAGATGTGTATGAATTTGCCTGTGGCACTTGAAGCTTCTCAGGTTAAGCTGGACAGGCATTTGAGCATGAAGCATTATCACAGTGTCATTTTTTTAGGAAGTCAGATAAAAAGATCATTTTTGTAACTCACTCTGTCAGTTAATTTGCTGGTGTAAATGTGCTGTGTGTCTTGGCTTAGTTCCCAAACTTCCTCTTACAGTCCCATGGGTGCAACCATTCATTCCTCTCAGGCTGCTGCCTACTGGCAAGGTCATACAGGAGGACAGATCCATGTATTTCTTTTTCCCATAAGCCACTCCAACATGTATTTCCCTAAACTGCTGAAGTCTGCTTTCTGAGTTAGTCTGCATTAGCTACTGTGTTTGCTGGCTCCAGACCAGTTTGCTTTGACCAACTGCAGATGAATAGTTGTCCACTAGGAAGAGATCTTCAAAACTCCTTATCCTTTATGCTTACTTAATCTCTAGCAGACCTATTTTTCTGTCTTCACCTTTACTGCAAAGTATTTCAACTGCTATTGTGATTTTTACTTTGGCGAGCAGTAGACAAAAAAAATTGGTTGAGTTTTTTCTTATTTATTTGAAAGTTTTGTTTTTCAAGGTTACACCCTTCCTGAAGGAAAATAGTTACAAGTACACATGAAACTTGATTTGGAATTGAATGGCTTGAATACATTAATTTTTCACATCCTAGAGACCATTTTCAGATACTCCAAATTTTATTTGACTTAAGCCATATGACAAAATGCATATGAATGTGCCAGGTTTCTTCAATACATGTATTTTTCTTCAGAAAGTACAGTGTTTTATTGAACAATTTCATAAAACATTATTTTCACCACTTCAGAAACAACTTTCCTTCAAAATGCTATCCTTCAAATGTCTGTTTCCAAATTTTCCATATCCACTTATGAAACGCCCTTTTCCCTCAAATTCTTCCTCCTTTCATGTAATGCCTTTCCATTCAGAAATGCATTAGCATAAAAAACCCTTGCAGCATGCCATCAAGCATAATGGAACCCAGGTTCTGCCTGGGAATAGAAGAGCGGGAATAATTTAAAAATTTAAAAATCATTATTTCCGATGTCCACTGCAAATCCTGGCCTTTTTTACTGGAAGGTGAGGACTTCGTTGATTGTAAAAAATTTCCAGTAGAGTCACAGAGGAATGTATCTACTCTCCTTCTTCAACTACACAAAGCCAAGGAAATATTGTTTCTCATTACACTGGAAAATATATGGATTATTATTTTTCTCCCAGGGGCTGTGGAGATTACGTAGCACGATGGAAAACTTCCTTACGCCAAAGCACTTCAATGTAAACTGAATTGATGAGAACATAACCCACTTTTCTGTTGAAAAATATAATTTAGTCAAACTCATATTGCAAATACTTCATTTTTTGATTAAAATTCACTTTAAAAGGGACCACTTAAAAAAGTACAATGCATAAATGTTCTGTTTCTGAAGAGAATAGTTCAGCTTCTTGTTTTGAAATTGCTTCCTTTCAAAATGTTTCATATTAAGCAAAAGGAAATTAGAAATTAAATGTTCCTCAAGGTTTGCTGAACTGAATTTCAATCTGTGACTTTTTTTTTCAGAAGTTTCATTCAGTAAACTAGCTTCTGTTCAGATTTGGCATAATAATAAATCTTGCAACTGTGGGGTTTCTGTGATCAAAAATAGTGGTTTCTAGGCAACTTCATGGGGAAAAAAATGGTTTCCCCACCATGTCCACTGAAAGGAAGTATTTTCCTAAAGATGATAAATTTTTTAATTGCCAACTCTAGATGTAGTCAAAAGACAAAATGAGGATTGTTTTTAGCAATAAGAAGGATAATTTTTTTTCAATGGGAAGCAGATGTAATGCTACTGTACTGGTAGCTCTCTGTATAAATCATAAGGAAACAGCCAGCATCTGCACTTGCCTTGTTCATGCCACAGGGGATCATCATCATTACTGTGGAGATAACTGAAAGAAAGCAAAAGCTTTCTGCTGAGATTCTAAGAGAATTCATGAAATATGGAAATTTACTGGGTGAAGAAATAGAACCATGTATTTTCATTCCCTGCAATCACTTTAACAATTACCATCTTTTGGGGCTTTTTGCTTCTTTCTTTCCCCTCCTTCTCTTTTATGACATAATCACAGAGAGGAACAATATCTCATCTGGGGTTGGATCTGTGTCGATCAGGAGACAAAGTTTGCGTGAAATCTGGGGAGCCTTTGAAACATTTGAAGCACTTTGTGAGGAATGATCCTGGTAACCCCATGGGGGTCAGGTGCTTTGGCATAATTCAGGTTCACAAGGATTCTCAGTTCCCTGGGTCTGTGGGGAAATGACCACAGCAGGAAGGAGTGCCAAGCTGTGCATGTGCAGTAGGAGGCCAGCCCAGGACAGGGGTAGACCCAGGGCTGCAGGGAACCTCCTGCTCCCCAGGGCAGTTTGAGCCTTCTCTGCCTGAAGCACATCCCTTCTGCTGTCAGTGTCAGCGGCACTGATACACTGCATGAACCCCTTCCTGGTGTGGCAGGTCCTTTCCCCTGTCCACATTTCCAGAATCCGTACACACATCTCTGTCTGCTGGAGGGTGTAGGCACACACGTTGTGCTGGGTTTGGGTGGTCCCAGCACTATGACTGCATCTTATTTTGTTCAGACTGTGAGGGAAATTGGGGGCTTCCAAGGCTGAGCAGACACTTTCTTCCGCTCCTGGTTTATGAGGACTTGTTGCTCTAAACTGCACTGGGATTCTGTATTTCCTGCTGTACTTGCTCTGTGGAAATAAGCAATCTGAGAGAAAATAAGCAATTGAGTTGACTCCTGAATTTGTAGGTAATTTGGCTGAAAAAGCACGACTGTATATAACAATGGGAGACTTTCCTCTCAGTCCCACAGACACCGACTGTCATACCTCAGGAGCCAAACTCGGCCACCAGCACCTCCATTGCCGTCTACTGGGCTGTGAATGATGGGGATACCATTGACTGCTTCCAGGTCTACTGTATGGAGGAGCTGCAAGGCAGCAAAGATGCAGAGGGTACGTACGTACGGTCTTGCCTTTGCAATTGCAGGAGTCCTTTCTGCCCTGGCCTGGGGTAAGCAAGGGGACGATGAGCTGCGGGGGAGTGCCCAGGACATGGAAAGAAGAATGGCTGTGAAGATATCATGTATAGAACTAAATATGGGCAATGGTGGAGGAGATCACAAGGAAGATGCTGTTTCTTCTCCTCCCCTTTGTCCCCCCTCAAATGCAAAATATCACCATCTCTAAAGTCAAGGGCAGTTGTTTTCACCTGTTGAAGTGCCTTTACATGAAGAGGTCTGACCGTCAGAGAGGATGTGTCCATGCTACCCCGTTGGTACTCATGGGGACTGCAGACAGAGCTCCCAAGTGCACAGGTTTCATTGGGTTTTTTAGGACCCTGCATGTGCTTCAGAAATATGTCCTCACTGAAAGAGCATTGAGAAAAAGTAGTCAGTATTTCCACATGTAAACAAAGATTTTTTTTCAAAATATTTCAAATGTTAAAAATCGAAATTTAATAAAGGGAATTGAAATGCTCATTCATTAAAAAGCTCAAAATAGAACATAGTCATTTTTAGTGACCAGGCTCTGCACAAATCCATGTGTGCATATACATGCAGGCTAAAGGATGTTAAGGGCTTTTTGTAATATGTAATTTATAGCTAAGTACTATATACTTCATTATGAGAAATTTGATATAGAGTGGTGACACCAGGGTTGGTAACTGCTGGTTGCATGTCCCAAACTTCCAGTCCAGTAGGACTGAGGGCAATAATCTCCCCTTGCCATGAATGGCAATTGTGTACACTCAACTCAAGGGCACATCAAAAACTTCCTGTCAAAAACGAGTCAGAGTGAAATATGGAGATCTTAGCTAGTAATAATTTCTGGATTTTTTAAATTGACTGGTTTTAGTATGTTATTTGAGAGGCTTAGTTGTAAGCCCTACCAGAGCAACTATGACTGTGATGTCCTGTGCATGTGTGTTCTCTTAGCCTTAGTGGAAGAGTACAGAGTGACAGTGAAAGAGAGCCACTGCATTCTGGAGGACCTGGAGCCAGATCGCTGCTATAGTGTGTGGGTCATGGCTGTCAATGGCACAGGCTGCAGCTTACCCAGTGAAAAAACCATTTTTAAAACAGGTAAGTACATATTTTGTCACTTGATTATTACAAGTTTCAGGTCCTTAGACCTTAGTGTTACTGACACAGAAGGAACTGCTTCATTTAGCCCATCTGGCAGATAGCAGGCAGTTCACGGTCATTTCCCTGTTTGTTAAGAGATAATGGCATAATTGCTCCTGAGAGGAAACTTGAAGGCATTCAAATTTGAATATGTTTGCAATGTTGGGCCACATGGCTGCGGCATCAGGGCAGCACATTGTGTATTTATCTTCTGGGTGTGTTGCAGAGCTCCAGGGAAGCCCTGGCAAAGCCACCTGGCTGGTCCCTGCTGCTGCTCCCTCTCCTGCTCACTGTGGAGGAGATGGCTGCGTGTTTTGCCTCTCTCCCATCCACCTGAACATATTTACGTTGCATTGATTTAAGCTATTAATTTTTGAAGGGAAGGACTGCTTTACTGAGTTTACATGCTGTGTCTTGCTCAGTGAGACACAAATCTCAGGTGTGGCTGAGAGGCTCTGCTGTTGTCTGAGTAGTATAAATTGAGATGAGTAACTAGATGAGTATTGCTTATGAGCTTCACTTGACTGATAACTTTTTCTGAGCAATAATTTCTTTAATAATTTGTATTGACAAAACTATGGCTTCTTGAAGTACAAGCAAGGAGAAGCATCCTTGTGTTTGAGGCCCTCCTGCCAGACAATTTTTTCAGTGTTACAGGATAAAAACAATTATTCCATTCCTGCAGTCACAAGTATAGGCAAGGATATTTAACAATTTGTAGTAAAAAATTCTGTACAATTCTGAGTTGCTTGTCAAAATCACTTGGCAGCACCCACAGCTTCAAGCCTTTTGCTTAATCTACTAGACTTCAAATCTGTTGATAATTTTCTCCAATACTTAATTTGCGATTCATATTTTAACAAAGGTTATTTTCCAGAGAACTCGAAGTGGAAATTCAAATTTTTGGCCTCAGCAAGGCAACTGTGAACATAGTGCAGACTTTCTGCCAAATCCACAAATAAAGATGAGTTATTACTAGCTAATAAATCAAAATTTAAAAAGAGGGTTTCACCTCTCTGAAACCATTATTTATAAGAAATCTCTTTGTCTTTTGGTGTCACGCTCACCATACTTTTTCCTAAAAACAGAAGCCTTCAATAAAATGTTAATTTACAGGACTCCTTAATGGCTTCCTTCAGCCTGACTCTTTAAGAAAACAAATCAACTAGGTCAAATATGGGCTTATTAAACACCTTCCCCCAAAGCTCAACTGAACTCCCTCTGGAGTGCATGAGCCCCAGACAGACTTCTGGGGACATTGCTGAGCACTGACTGATGCAAAATTGCTGCATCTCTTCAGCAGCAAAGGCAGGAAAAAGAGCACCAGTAATGGAAGCCAGTTCTTCACTGGGAGTCCAGCTGCTTTGATATAAAGATAAAATATTTCAATTCTTCAAGTAGCTGAATGAACTCAGAAGAAAGAATGTGGAGTTTACATTTAGTAATTCAGATTAAACACTGGCACATCCAAGAAAATAATTTGCTGTTATAGGCAATTATAGGAATATACATATTAATAGCTGGACAAAGCTGTGACTTTTCCAGTTGTTGAGAACCCCCATAAAATTTCTCTGTTGGCACTGCACCCATGGAGGTGTCACTGTAGCCTGGAGAGTTGGGGGAAATGCAGGTAGATGCTGCTCTGGCATCCCCCCAGAACCCCCTGACTCATGCTCCTCCACCTCCCAGAGTCACAGCGTGTCCTTCCCTCTGCTGAGGAACAGTCTCTTTCCAAACAGTATTTTCTGTGAGGGAATGATGCTGAAGGCAGGAAGTATCCCTGTACCCCCGACCCCTCCCCCACAACTGATCTCCTAGTGATCTTTAGCAATCCTAAAGGCACAGAAGTGAATGCACCTTCTGCTGTTGCTCAAAACCAGCATGATTCTCACCCTGTTGACTCTTTGCCTCTTATACAATCACTTATATGAGCTCCGGAATATTACAGTGAAATTAGATTAGGTATTCTAGCTCCAGTTAATTTTAAAAATCTCAGAAGCACAGTAACAGCCTTTTCTGGTACGCTCACTGCAGCTACTATTCAGACAGATATTTTCAAATTTCAGTAAAAAAAACTTCATGTCTTGTGACATACTGTTTGCACATACATAGATGTAGGTATATGTGTGAGCTACTTAATGCAGGTATCAGGGGATTCAGCTCTTAATTTTTCATTCTTTAGGAAGGATACATTTAGAAACAATAATCAAATTTATCAGAAAAGAATTAAGGAACTATTGCTAAGGAAGCTACAAAGAGGTATTACCAGATGATGCACTATCCCACAAATTCATTGTTGTGCTGAATATGTATATTAGCTGTTCCTGTAGTAAAACATAAAGTAAATCTTAACCTGGACTGCTAACCTCCTGATTTTCACTAAATCAGGAAACTGGTAAATACTTGTGGGTGTTTTTCTTTCCTTTTCTAGTAAGAACAAATCATTTTTCTTAAAAAACAGAATGCATCTGGAATGTTTCCTGCAGTTCTTTTAGATTATCGTATCATAAAATCATCTAATCACTAGTTTTGTTTTAAGCCTCCTATTTGCCACTCCAAAAGTAAAATTAATTTTTATGACCTTTTTTTTTAAAAAAAAATTAATAGCCTTTCTTTTAGAATTGGTACTAGGACTGTTTATGTGAGTTTCACAACAGGTCGTAAGGTGTTTTCTGTTGCTATTTCCCAGAATGGGAAAAAGCAGGAGAATATAACTGCTCCATTTTCAGTCTACAGTGTCGAATGTGCAGTTTCACACAATAGCTTTTGATTACTTGCAGCTAGTGCATTATTTTACATTCCGTTTTCTGTCTTGCAGTTGGGCCTGCAGCTCGTAAACAGAATCTCTAAAAAGGAGAAATTAGAGGACCAAATTTTAGCATTGCAAAAATAACCAGGACATAATTAAACAGAAAGTCAGCATCTCCCTGTCATTTTTGCAGCAGCGCATTTGTTTCTGATGCAGTTCATGCAGGGACTGCTGAGGACAGAATTGAGGTGATGCAGGGAGACCTGTAGGCAATGCTGCCTCCGTGCTCTGCTCCTTGCAGACTGGCAGAAATGAGGAAACATTGCTTGAGGAAAGGCAGAAAAATTTGCCATTCTAAGGATTTGACAAATGCACAACTATTTACAATGGCTTTCCCAGCATGTTTTTATTTTTTGTTTTCCCTGTAATGTACCCCTCTGCCATTCGAATACAAACAAGCAAAAGATCACTGCTGGATGGGAAAAAACTATCGCGTGGGTTTTCAAGGAGATGACTGTTCCTTCCCCGGCAAAGATCCCCCTTCCGGGCACCCTCTTCGCAATACAGCTAACGTGTCCTTGTGTCCCCAGCACCCGCTGTGCCCACCATCAAGGCCGAGGACTGCACCGTGTGTTGGGACACAGCCACTGTCCGCTGGCGTACCGCATCCGTGTCCGCCGAGTCCTTCATTTTGGAGTACTGCCGGCAGCACTCGCCGGAAGGAGAAGGTCTCAGGTCAGTGCCGCAGCCGCTAAAGCCCCTTGGTCAGATTAGGCAGCCGCTAATGACCGTCCCCCCGACCGCGGGTCATTACGCAGGAGATTATTCTGCCTGCAGCCACGCACGGAAGAAATCCGCTTCTGCGTGCTGAGAAGTTTAAAGGGCAGGCACTAATCCGTGAGATCAGGGTGAGACCTAAAAATACTTCCTTTTTCTTATGCGTAAGCGGACAATCTCTTTCATTCGGGGCCAAAACCCTGGAGATGTTGTGCTGTCTGCAGTCAACCAGAAGTTGTGGGGCTGTGCTGGCCGGGGAAGCAATCGCGGCCCCGCAGTTGCCATGGCCCCGGAGCAAGGCAGAGGAGGGCCGCTCCATGGGAAGGCGAGTGGTGGAGGAGCATGGCCCAGTTTGCTCTTTGCTTTTTGGAGAACAAGACAGAAGTCAGCTCTGGGCATAGCAAGGGCAACACGGGTGTCTCAGTAATACTGGTGACCCATCTGTGCTGTCTGGACGTGCGTGCAGATGCCGCCCAACGCACAGCTGAGCTCGGTGCTCCCTGGCTGTGCAGGCATGCCACAGGGCTCCAAGAGTAGCT
This sequence comes from Dryoscopus gambensis, assembly GCA_013389985.1. Lineage (NCBI taxonomy): Eukaryota > Metazoa > Chordata > Aves > Passeriformes > Malaconotidae > Dryoscopus > Dryoscopus gambensis. The sequence goes on along the minus strand of WEIT01040400.1, from coordinate 33,079 downwards.
TTGAAAATCAGGATAGTGGCTGTTTATGCCAGACCCTCTGGTTTCCCCTATGCAAAGCCTGTGCGGCATAGAGGAGAGGAAAAGGAGGGATGTCAGCATCACTGAGCCGTGGAACTATGCACTGTGCTGAAATGCAGAGAAAATTATCACAGAATCATAGACTCTTAGAACAGCCTCAGTTGGAAGAGATCTTAAAGATCATCTGGTTCTAACTCCTCAGCTGTAGGCAGGGAATTACATGGTGGTCTGTATGTCCTTGGGGCTTTGTTTGTTTGCTTTTTTAAAACAGTGACAACAATGTTCCAGCAAAATACAGTGCAAAGGTCTGAGAAGTTTTGGGAGGTGGAGAGGGGTGACTTGCCATACAGGAATCTGTGGAAGAGCCTCAGCCCAGCTGAGGTTGTCTTTTTCAGCTCCTGACAAGCCTGATTAAGGTCTTCACCTATGGGCTAGTTCACATGGGCATCATGGAAACCGGGCAGAGAGGGATGAGCTCCATGAAGAGGAGGGAAAGCCTCCATGCCCTGCAGTCAAAATTAGTTAAGTGGACTAAAGCATTCATAGCTTTGTAGGAGAGAAGTACAACTGTGAAACTGTGCTTGCCTTGTTCCTTACAAAATTAGGCTGAAAACTGAAATTAAAAATTTCTGTGTGGGTGGGAGACTTTTTATCATGCAGTACCAGTGTGCTGCATTACTGCAATCAAGGAGAAGTCTTGCCCAGTTCTCCTGCCTCTTGGAGGGACCTGCTCTGTTTCATACATATTTCATGAGGCCACCAGGTGCCTGTCAACCTGCCAAAGTTGCTGTTGGTCAAAGATAGTGGAGCTGCTCCTGAGACATATGCTGGTTGTTTGCCCTCAAGTTTCTGTGCTGTTGTCTGAAATTGACTTTTTTTCTCAAAACTAAACCAGAAACTGTGCTGATTTCTGTTATCCATGAGCAAGGTGTCAGTAACACCAAGTGTTGCTTGTGTGGTGATAAATGTGGCAAAAAAGCTTCCAGAACAGACCCCTTTGCTTTCTCAAGTGACCTTGTGTAAAATGTAACGTGTTTATAATTACACCGAGTCACATTTGACTTTTTGGCCTCCCTGTCAGCAGAAGCTGGCCTTTTACTGTGACAAGTGTGAAAACTTCCCACAGGACAAAATAATGAATTTTCTCAGAATTGCTATAGTTTAAAATTCTCTATTTGTAGAAGGGCTCTGATCTCTTCTTGTGTGTCAAAGACAATATTTTGCCACTTACTTTCCCTGAAAACAATTCCCCTCTTTCTTTTTCCTAAATCAACCCCCTGAGAATAACCTGGAAATCTTCTGTGTCACAAGTTGTTACGTGATGTAGAAATTTTTTTAAAGATTTCTGTTTAAGATTGTACATAAAGCTGAGAGTAAGAGAGCCCACTGGTAGATGGAGAATACTGTGTATATCACTCATATCCACGGCCCCCAAGGTGCAATTTAGAATTAGAAATCAACTTGGCTAGAAGCCAAGTGCCTATATCAGGTGGAATAAAACTCTGCCTCTATGCACACTCAGAATTTTGGTCTCAAATCTTGTAGATTCTTCTGGTTTTTTCCTTGAAAGCTTGGAGTTTGTCCTTTGCAGGTTTCCTGAGCAACATCCATCTTGGGGATCAGCTAAATGTGGAGCCTTTTCACAGACAGCCTGTGCCTTTTGTGCTTGCAGCAGCCCTGTAGCTAAGCAATTTCCCAGTCCCTGGGTGGGAGTTCAAACACATTTCTCAGCAACCCTAGAAGGTTCATTCAGTTGCTGCTGAGGGCACAGTGTGAAAGCAGAGGACAGGGAAGAACATTCAAGAAAAGTCCTGGAGAAGGCGGCATGGTCCCATACCATAAGGCTGCTTTCACAGGTGTCATTCTGGAAGCTCACCTAAGGTAAAGGACATTGCCAAGGGACCAAACAGGCAGAAAGGCCCTCACTGAACAACTCGAGACATGTGGTCTAAGCCAGCTGCCTGTAAACTCCAGCATGCCACAGAATCACAGGATGGTTGAGGTTTGAGGATCTCTCTCGAAGGAGATCACCTAACACCCCTGATCAAGCAGGGCCCCCTAGAGTCAGTTGCCCAGGATGCTTTTGAATAACTCCCAAGAACATCCTTGGAGCAGTCCCAGCTCCCCAGGGAGTGAATATGAAGCACATCTGGTAATGAAACCTCACTAAAGGTTCCTTTCATATACTGTCAAAAAACAAAACCAACCAACCAACCAGAAAACCACAAAACCCCAACCAACCAAAACATAAAAAACCCAAGCAAGCAAGCAACCAACCAACCAAAAAAACTCCACCCAAATCTATGTTCTCCCTTCTCCATTCTCTCTTCTTGCCAGCTTGCCACCTGAGGAACCTGATTTCGTATAAAATCATCTTAAATCTTCAGCAGTAATGAGTCCCTGGCCTGCTACAGTGGTTTTAAAGCTCCTTCCCAGTTTGAATCTTTTTCCAGAATCTTTATGAGTGATGCTTTGAAATGTTTCTTTCAGTTTAAAGAGCTCTGCTATTTTCTCACTGTTCAGCCTCTTTGTGTTGAGAAGTCAATGGAGTTGTGGGTGGAAGATGGAAAGCTGTGAGAAATGTAGTCCAGGGATTAGGTATGTAGGCTGTTCAGATGGAAAGCCTGTGTCACATCATGAGAAATCCATAAGACTTAGGGAGGCAGAAATAAGTGCAGTATGTGGTGAGCTTGTGAAAGTGGAAGTTACTGAATGTCATCCTCCCTGACAGGGCAAGACTAGCATTTCCCAGGAATGAAATTTTCAGTCTCCTTATGGAGCAAGTCTAATGCTAGAGCAAGAGGAGCAAGTCTCCCTCCTCTTGCATTGCCCACGATTGTCCTGGTAGCTCAGGAAACAGGGTGTTGGAAACACAGAACCTTCCTTCCCTCTAACTGCCATGGTGGATAGCAGCAAGCAGGGGCTGTTTTGGTGACCTAATCCCAAAACAGCCCGAGCTGGGACAGAGGGGAGGGGAGGGGAGGGTCGGAGAGGAGAGG
>WEIT01040400.1:10469-29527 GCA_013389985.1 Dryoscopus gambensis | reverse complement strand
GAGGAGAGGAGAGGAGAGGAGAGGAGAGGAGAGGAAGCATGTGGCACAGCTGGGAGCAAACTCAGAGCTATTTGCTCTTTATTTTTAGCTTCAAGAGCTTTTTTCCAGTCGTAGTGCACCCTTTCTGTGTGCTTCCACATGTATCTTGAGAAGCTTGCATACTTTCACCCTAATTCCATATCAGTGATCGCAGCACAGCTCTGGAGGTACTGTTTCAGTGGGATCCTGGGGGCGGAAATGACAATTATAGCACAGAGGGTGTTGTGAATCATTGCACAGCATATCATTTGCTGGGTTCAGGCGATATTAAAAAATATCCTCTAGATGTTGTTTCCTTTAAATAAATGAGGATGCTGATGAGAGATATGAACATGAAAACACAGCATCAGATTTCCCTAAATTCAGAAAAATCACAGATTTAGCAGACAATTGCTACTATAATATTCCTTGGCAAGTTAAAGGGGAAGAAACATGCAAGTCCTTTTTGTTCTGCTTTAAATAGCAAGTACCTGATATTTGGAGATTGGATTTTCAGTCTTACAGATTCCTCTTACAATGAAAGGGATCGAGAGGAGATACTTAAAATATTTAACTTCAGTGCTTCTTGACTTTCTGTGCACTAATTTTTGTATCAACGATTCCAAGAAATTGGGAGGACAGTGCAAATAAGATAACATTTAATCTAAAGACCAGGATGCCTCATGCTTTGATAACAACATTACTACATTTCAAATCATCTCTAAAGTGAGCAGGTGTATATAACGTAGAAACTATCTGAGATTAGAAATGTTGTAGGTGGACTTCTTTTTCTTTCAAAATTACAGTTCACTGCTTAAGGTGAGCTTGAGGAAGATCCATCTGCAGTGCTTGTTACAAGAAATCAGAAATGAAACAGCCTTCCACCAACACAGTCAGGATGCATTTTCCCTCGCCTTCTCCTACACATAACCTGTATGCTGTAAACTAAGCCCTAATCATACCTTCTCCTCATCCTTGCTCTTGCAGAGTCAATCTAAAGCGTGATAAACTACTGTGATTGCTGGGGAGCCCTCAGTATTCACTCTCCCCCTTTCACCCTGCCCTCTGGACAGGAGAGGTGATAGATAGCAAGACCTATTTCTTCTTTGTGTGCAGCTTGCTTTGCACTTGGATCTGGTTCAGAATGTAGCAAATGAAATTCCTTCTTGTCAGCATATTCTGTTTCATTACTTGGCAGCAGGACTGTTTTTAAGCCTTAATCGTAGCTAAAATTGATGGGCTCTTATTCTTAGGCAGCTTAAAGCTGGCTGAAATAGATTACCAAGCAGAGAATGCTATTCGAAAATCTGATCACTGTTTTACAGCCCAGGTCTGCTTAAAGTCAAGATTCTTCTGTCTCACTATTACAACTGAAAAGCAGCATGCTATTGCTCTCTGATTTAAACATGCATCTAAATTCTGATTTGGAGAGTTTCATATTTGTAAGAGACCTAAGTCTTTGATTGCTGACTCTATTCTGCAAATGACTGGACCCAAAATGTTCTCTAAATAGCTGTGAGATATCTCTGGGATCCAGACTCCAGAATATGAATACCCCATGTCTACTTATTACACCACAATGTAACTGTCTAATTGAATTTAGAAATGACTTTGTGTTCTATTATTTAATAATCTGATAAATAATACATAGTGAAAAAGAAGATCTCCTAATTTCTTTGAAAGGATACTGACTTACATGACACTTTCCAGAAGACAGAAGAAGAAGCCGTACACAGGGCATCCCTGTGCTTAAGGCATGCTGATCTACATATTGCCACAGACAGCCTTCGAGGAATAGCTTAGCATATCATCCTTTCATGTCACTTTTAACTCTGCTCAAAACTCCTCTCTGGTGGTCTGTGCTTCAGATTCACATCAAAGATGTCAAAGTGCTGCTTTTAAGGAACAGATTGGGTAAGTCTTGCCTAGGAAGCATGGGTAAATTTCTTCAAAGCATAGCTGCCTACTTCTTTTCCCCTACCTCTTCTTCTATCCTGTTTTTCCTTTCTCTCACTTCTTTCATATTTGCCTCCTTTCTCAGTTCCCATCTTGTAGTTTTCTTCAATCCATCTTTTTTTCTCTTGTCCCCTGTACTCAAGTCTAAAGAGCTCATGTTCTCATCAGTCAGTTCATCAGGTTGCACCTCTTCTCTAAACCTTTCAGTGAGAAACGACTAGCCTGCTGTGCTGTCAGTGCCTTGCGGCGTTGGTCTTGTGGTCGGGGCCTTGGTGATTCATGAGGGTGAAGCAAACCATGCAATTTCTGCCATGTTTGCAACTACTTCTCGACTCCATCAGTTCCAGCATTAATGTAACACATTCCCCTAAAGCAGCATAGTCCTGTCCTCATCATGCCAGAGCCCCAGACTCTCTGAAATTCTTTTAAATTGAAAGAATAGATCACATAAGCATCCAGTGCATTTTCTCGATGCTCTCAATCACTTTTAATGACAACTGTCAGTGCAAAATACCTGTTCCAGACTAATAAGATTGACGCACCAGTCGTTTCCCAAGATGCCATCCTCCTAGAAAGAGATCTGTGTGGTGTAAGCAGGAATCTGGTGTATTAAGCTGTGAGATTTTACCTCGATGTGATAAATGCAGCAGAAGCAGGCATGTGAAAAATCCCGATGGATGAGCACAGATTATCCTGCAGTTTGTACTGCTCTCTGGTGGGATATATGCGTAAAAACAGTCACCCCTAATGAACAGCGACGATCTGATCTGACTGCTGACTCGCTTGCCTTACCTCCTGTGGGGTCACAGCAGTTTGTGCTGGAAAAGGTAATTAATTTGTGTAGTCTAGCTTCTCACAGAGGCATTTTTTGCAGGTGGTAGACCATCATGGGCTCCACTCTCAAACCTGAGGTCGAAGAGAAAGTGGCTTGCTCACTCTCCAAAGGAAGGTCTCCCATTCCTGAATTTAAATACTTGCCTTGTAGATTCCTAAAAGCATTTCTGGGAGAAAATCAGCTACTTTATACAGATAAACAGTCTTTACCTGCAGGCATACAGTGCAGAGCATGTGTATTGTCTGGCTTTGCTGTTACCATATGAGGCAAAAAATGAGGAAAATCAAGATCCACTGCATGAGAATTTGTTAAGCCCATCTTTCATACTGCTGTCAATGAAGAAAATAAAATGGCATCTTTCTAACCATCCAAAATGCTTTTACTGGTACTTAAAAGCACCTGTGAAGCAGATTGAGTGGGTGCTGGTTCCTGCTTTCTAGCAGTGTGTCAAGACACCAGGGGTAGAGGATGTGAGGGCTGGAGTTTTGAGGCACCGCACCGAGGAGCATAGTCAAAGCAGGGCACTGTGTGAAGGCAGCTCCTCTGCTCTGCCTCCTGCAAAACTGCCCTGTTAAAGTGCACAGCATCACGACAAAAAGAGACCCCAGGCTTAGCTGTTGAAAGATTTGTGAGTTCCTAATAAGGAACTCGCAAATTTTGAGGAGTTCCTAATAAGACATTAATCACCATTTTATGATGATTCTATGATCAACAGCATGATTTCTGTGCTGCCTCAGATAAGGGTATCAATTCTTTTGGACTTGTATATAGCATGTGCCCAGATAGTAAAAACATAAGTGTATTCAATGTCATGCAACTGAATTAATTAAAAGATGGGGGTTTTTCTTCAGAAGCTTACTCATTTTCCAAAAAATGCAGACTTTCACAGGAGGCAGATGAGGATTTGACTCTGTGCTGCTTAAATTTTGTGTGATGAATTATGCTGCAAAATGAAGTGATCATTATGCCAAATGACTGCACTGGGTGATAAGGTGGTACAGGAACAAAGGCCTCAAAATTCATCAGAAAAAGTGAAGACAATCCCTCAAGTGAAATGCTGAAGCTCCTACATAACCCAGTTGTTAGTGAAAACAGTGTTTGCCTTTCTCATTTGGAGTTTCTATGTGGTGTCTGTTGTTTCAGTAGTAAATAATACTGTTAGGGGATTTAGCTGTTGGCATAAAATAATCTTCCCTCGTTTGGATACCTGCTTACATTTTTATGTAAATTTCAACATTTGCAGATCTTTTGCTGGTATAAAGAAACCTGAACTGAAAGTATCCCTGGAGCCCAATGTGAACTATTTCTTCTACTTGAGGGCTGTCAACCCATTTGGGACAAGTGAACAAAGTGAAGCAGTTCTCATCTCAACTAAAGGTAGATCATCATTTCCTGATGTCAAAACAATGGGATGAAAGGGGAAAGTAGCCAAACATTTTTCTATGGAAATTATACCTGAAGTTCCCAATATGGTTGTGATCAAGTTATTAAAATTTTTATTTCATTAACTCAAATTTATATCCATTTTTTTCTGCTTAAAATTAACATAATCAGGACTACTTCACTTGAAGTTTGTAAATTTATGTCCTATGTAAAACTGGTGTGACCTCAGAAGCAAAAATGTTGAATTTTGTCAGAGAGATGAACTGATTAAGTATTCTTCAGGGATCTCAGTTTGCTTGAATCTGACAGAGCACAATCAGATAAAAGTTGTCATAACCTAAAGAAAACCTCTCACAATTAAAACGTAATGGAGTTTGAGTGATGAGGAAGCATGCAAAGCAGTTTTAAAATTTAATGAATGATTCAAACTCTAAGATTTCCAGATAAATAGTGTCAAATTATGTATGGTTCTTCCAAATCAGCCTCAAAATTCAAATTTGCTATTTTGAAAAAGCAATTGATTGAAAATTATTCAACCTTCTTACATACTCTTAAAGACTTCTTTATCACCTAGCTGCATTTCTGAATATTAGACTGCTGTCCCAGCTTGGAAGACTCCTTGCATTTGCATCCAGTTTTCTGTCACTCCTACATGCCAGCAGACACAACTCTGTCCAGCTAAGATGGCCGTAATTGTTGCTTAACATTTTATGATTCATCTCATGTTAATGTTGCCAGCCTCTCAGATCTGGTGTTTCTTTGTCATGAATTGTACTAGGAACTCGATTTCGCCTGCTGAGTGACACAGCCCATCCTGCATTGCAAATCTCCTCTAATGCAACAGTGATCCACCTTCCTGAGAAAAACAAACTCACTGGGTGAGTAGTAGGATGATGAGCACAACCATCCTGTGGGGTTCAGGATGGATCCCTCCCTTTAATGTTTTTGCCAATAGGCATCTTTCACATGACACTAATTTTAGACTAGCTGAATCATTTTGGTCATGCAGCTGCTGCACTTTGTGCAATTGAACCCCCCTTTCAAACACTGCAACGTCTCAAAGTTAGTGGTGGGATTGATGTAGGTCCTGGCAAGAGTTCAGTGTCACACTAAGGAATGGCCAGGAAGTCAAAGGCAGTGGTACCTACTTGGACTGGTCGATTTGTTTCAGCCCATGGTCACTGCTTAATCCAGCAGTCTCAAAGCAATTTTTTGCTGCCCTGAAAAGGTCAGATTTGTGGGTTTGGTTTTTAAAACATTGTGGATAGAAGTAATCCATCTTCCATAGCTTGCTTCTCTCCTGAGGGCATAACTGGTAATGTTTTCCAAAGTATTAGTGGCTTTGGAGAACTAGGAGGTGCTCCTGGGATATGTTAACATGGTTGTAACAGGCTAGCTCTATCCTTTGAGAGCATTGCAGGGGGGTTGACATATTGATATCCATCCCAGGACAAGCACAGGTCCACTTGTATAACTTGTGCCATACTGATATGGCTTTTCAAAAGGTGATCAGGATTTAACTGATTTAAGCAATTCTTGTTGCTGTTACCACTGAATGTACACAAGATGTTTGTGACTATGTTTACATAAAACTACCAGATTTTCTAGTTTGAACAAGCCTTCGAAATTTGAGGTCTGTTTGGTAAGTCCATCTCAGTACAAAGAGGAAAAATACTCTCACTTAAATCTTTGCTAAAACCCTGCAGTTAGAACAACAGAGTGCAATTCATTAGTAATTTTACATGATGCTTCATGATGTGACTGAAAGAAATATCACAATATGGTTCGTCTGCCACCACACTCTCTTTACTGTATGCCTCTTCCACAAACAGGTTTCCTTCAGTCCTGGGTGAACTGCTGCCTGCTCAAGGATGTCATTACTGGGAAATTGTTGTCTCTGCCTGCAGAAGCTACAGGATTGGGATTTGCTATGAAGCAATAACGCAGAGCAGTGTCCTGGGGTTGAATGATACCTCATGGTGCATGCGGTGCTGTCCTACACAAACCAGGTAAAGAGGAGTCAGTCTGGCTGCTTGGGAAGTTTCTTGTCTTTCCTGAAAATAAAGCTGGCCAGCCACAAGAATCACGAGAGCAGAAATGATTCTTCTGCTTTCATTATGCAAATTTGAGTAATAAGTAAAGGACATTGACATAAGAGTTTTAGACCTCATCTTAGTTTGAAAGGTCTTATAAAGCACCTTAAAAATAAAATTAATCTCAAACAGACAATTTTAGTACCCTTCACTCAGACAGTGAATAAAACTTAAAGAGCTAGTTTGTTGCTGCTCATATCCTGATTTCCTTGACTAAACCCCAGCAAGTGTATGTATGTTCATAAATGCAGCCTTTTTAGAACCTACTTCCATCTGCAGGAGAGGTCAAGCCTTGACAGGGAATGTTTTCTCCTGCCTTGTCCTTCACAGTGATAGGCACTCACCTGCTGCTGTGGCAGGACTGCAGGGTGCTGGGGTAGTCTGTTGTAGCAGGCTAGTGCCAGGCTGGAGGTTTGTAAGGCACCACCCTGCTACTTGGTAAAGGTGCTCTTGATCTAAACGAGCCTATTTTTTTCTGTGTGAAATCATATAGATGTATGAGCATAACTAGCTAAATGAAACTTCCAAGAGGCTTTTTTTTCTAAGAGTCCAAAGATGCCAAATGAAAAGGCTCATCAGGATGTCAGGGAGGGCTGGAAGCAATGCCACATTTGCTTTGCCTACCTACTGAGCAAAATGCTGTTGCGACATGATAGGCTGCTGTATGCAGCCACCTGTTAATAGATTGGAATTAAGCTGCCAGTTATTTCTGGTAAATTGCTATGGGGAGTCTCATTGTATTCTGGTTTCCCTTTCCCAACAGCTTTCTTTACAGATTTCTTCACACCGGTGTAATGAGTGATGTCCATGTGACAGAACACCTGGCCAGGATTGGCATCCTGTTGGATTACAGTAGTGGCAGGCTATTGTTCTTCAATGCAGAGAGAGGACTGGTGCTGTTTGCCATCAGGCACAAATTCACCGATGCTGCTCACCCAGCCTTTGCCCTGGAGAAGGCAGGAGTGCTTACCCTGTGCACGGGAATGGAGCTGCCAGAGTTTGTGAAGCACAGCTAATCTCCTGCTTCACAGTTTCCAGAAAACTGACAAATACAGCATAAGGGGATAGAGAGAGGAAGAGGTATGCCGGGAAGGGATAGCTAGTCTTCACTGATGAATGCTATATGCACAGCTCTCCTTCACATCATCAGTAATTGTAGTTACTGCTCAGACACATAATCACCCTAAGCATGGAAGAAAATCAACTCCTTCAGAAGGAGCATGCACCTAGTAATACACAGAGCAGTACTTCTAAGGGGATAAAGAAGTTTTGTTAGATGTGATAGTGCTAGCTATCTTTTTAAAGTTCATTATGAACCCGCGTATGAAATAAATGCATTTCTCACTGCAATACATGAAAGTCATTGTTTCGTCATTCTTCAGGACAGTCAGAGCCCGAGTCCAAGATGATGTGCTTGGAAAATGTATAAAGATTTCAACAACTGAAACATGCTGCAGATTGATATCTCCTGTGCCATTGTTTGCCAACTCTTTAAGGCACAAATTAAGAAAATTTGGACACACAGAGGTCCTCATGTTTATAGAATGAGAAAGTCCCAAGCTAGTTCTTCATATCAGCCATGTAGAATCTCAGTATGCCACATCTACCTAAGCTGCTCACAGCAGACTATAGGCTACCTGACTGTTTCAGTAAATATCTGTGCTTGTGAATAGCTACTCATGAAACACAGATATAAGGAAACTTGATAGTAGTGGTAAAAGTCTTCCCTTGTGGTTTTCATCCTCAGTTTGTCAGGTAAGTGGTTTTGATAGTGAAAGGAAGATTGCTACACAGGACCTTGTGGATCACCACTTTTCTGTCACTGCTTTTTACCTTTGCTCTTATAAATTTGATGCTCCTAATTTCAGATTTGTGTACATTTTCCTGCATCTGCCCTGCTCTTTCCTGTTACCCAATCTAGTACCAGCACCATGACAGTAAGGTGCGGTGTTTCAGGGCCACCAAAACAGGCGGGCTAAAATTGGTTGATGTCAGCACAGGAATAGGATGCTAATTTTTCCCCATGGCTTTTTCAAACCATTTTTCCAAGCACTTCACATGTTGATGGTATGGCTGTCTTCCTGCCTGCCTCAAGGGCCAAAGGCACAAATGCCAGTGGTGCTGAACTCCAGTGAGTGCTGGGGGAAATTAATCTTAAAGCAGGCAGGCAATGTTTTCATGCTGTGCCTGCTCTGGAGATTTCTGCCTCATGGGACTCTCTTGCCAGACTCATTTTTGAGCTCAGCTGAAGAGCTGTACTCTCCAAATTAAAACAGGTTTCAGGAGTGTAATAGAGAGAGTTTGCAGCTGAAAAGAGGAGTTAAATGAGTTACAATGAAGCTTCTGCTTTTTATGCTCAGAGAAGGTGCCTGCTGCTCTTGGTTTATTTATGATTTAACACCACCAAGGCATGTGTTTGCTGATCCAGCTTGCTGTGTCCTTGTTGCCCCAGGAGATCCACAGTCCAGACTGTCATAGCAGGCTCAGGCAAGCCTGAGCTTGGTTAAGGCAACACGAAGAGGATCCCATGACCACTTATTTTGACAAAAAGCTGGAGCTCTTTCTAGCATTTCAATAAAAGGGTGCCAGTTCTGAATCCCTCTCAAGGAGAGAGTGGAATAAAATAGCAGGATTGTGCCCTGTTGGCTCAAGTGAGTGTTTAACAGAGGTGTGGAGGATGGTGAGAAAAGGTCCAGGATTAATTGGGAAAGAAAGACAGAAAGGGTATTGGGGGTAGCATTACTCTGAAGGCTGAAGAGGAGGAGGCGACAGAAGGTAGGCTGGAAACTCACACAAAGCAGATGGTGATAAACTAAGAGGCGGGTCAGTGGTGTCAGCAGGGTGTGTTCCTCAGGCTTCTGCAGCCAGTGAGCTCACCAAAGGTTTGACTACCTCCAGAGCTTAATGTGGTTCATAGAAGTAAGCCTGAAATATCCCAGTACTGAGCTGATCTTACCCTCACCCTGATCTCTGACATTCCAAAAGTGGGATTGCTTCTTGGACACCAGTATGATATATTGACAAGGGGAGAGACAGTGATAAAAGGAGAACAAAATGACAGGAAATTTTCTGGATGTTTTTTTCAATGAAGGCAAGAAACAATTGCCTTGTCAAAGGAAACTATGTATTAGTAATTAGTGGTTTTGAAATGAAAAATGAAAGTCCATTGCCAGATGTTATCACTCAGGTACTACCACAACACCTGAGCTTGGCAAAATGTTTTTATTGGAGGTACCTACCTCATTCTTAGAGAAGTATTTGGTTAATTTTAAAAAAATGGCCTGTTTTCTTGATGAATTTTAGATAAGGTCCAGCTTTTAGATTGAGCAGTATCAAAAAGTGTATTTACTGTTTATGTGAAAGCTGGGTAAGTTATTTTAAATTGAAAGTGTCACTCAAAGAGCTTAAACAGTACTTATTTGAATGTCTAAATCTGGTCTGCTTTAAGCTACGCCAGATGAAGAGGTCCTGTTCAGAAAGATGGAACAAAGTGTGTACTAAACAGAGCACCATATACAAGTTAAGATTCAGTATAAGGAAAAAACTTGTATTAGTGAAGAAAGCAGACCCTGAAAGCCACAGCTAAACTGCAAAGACTTACAGTGCATGGTGCAAACTCTCCTGCCCTTGGAAAGCTTAGCGGTACATCTGATGTGATATTTTACTTGCCTGATGGGCATTAAGTTCAGGAACTTACTTTCCAGAAGATGACTGTCCTTAGACACTTCAGTGTACAGTGCAGTCCATACAAGTTTGCATTCCGATGAACTGAAACTTTGATGTTTGTTGCTCTCACTTTTTCCTGACCATTGTAGCTTGTACACTAGAAGAAAAAGACAAAAAACTCCCAGTCACTATATTTTTCTTGTGCTTCATGAATTTAGAAATACCTCAAAACCAGCAAAGAATGTCACTTAGCTTGGCTGATAGTCACTAAGACTTCATGAAAATATTGAGAGGGTTGTGTGGTATCTGTACACAGTTTAGTCATCATTCCATGCTTAGAACAACATTTTAAAAGTTACACAAAGAGTTCACCAGTAATTTGGGGTTTATTCTCATTTGGAAGTACAAAAGCCAATGCCTGACAATGTAAGCATTGTTAATAAATAATGGGACTGACCTGAAACACATTGCATTAAAAGGAAGAATTTCCTCTCGCTTCCGCAGATTTTAGATTAGGCTTGTAAACACATGTGCACTGAGATGAGAACACAGGTTTGACTGTAAAGAGAGAAACATTTATTTCTATTGTCAAAATAGGGCTGAACTGAAGTATGGCTAGTATCAGTGGTATTGATCTGCAAACCTTGCTTAGGTCAGTCTGCCCCAGAGAGAGTTTCATGCTTCCGTGAGGCGTCAGACAGACATTGGCAATGCGTCTGCAAACCGCAGCACACGCGCTGTGTGCGTGTGCAGGAACAACCCTGCTCTTGAACTAGCTGTTCTTTCAGTATGATTTGTACTGAAAATGGTCAAGTAATGTCTTATTTTAGAAACAGGTACATTAACTCCCCCCAGACCACCATTGTTGAAAACTATGTGGATATTATCACTAAATCTGTTGTAAGACAGATACTCAATAAGTTGTAGCTAAATCCGCAGTCCTGTGATATTGCCTGTGAAACACATGTGAAATATTATTTCTATTAGCATTGCAGGGGTTTTTAATAGGTATATAAAGATTTTAAAACAATGTGAAATTAGGATCTTTCAAATCATTCTTGCTTCAGACTAATAAGTAGCACGCTGAAGTTTAAGTTTGATTTGAAAAATCACATTTTGTGGTGTGCACAATTGCATTACTGTCATTTTGCTGATGGATTCACTAGGTATAGAGAATCCCAGTATGCTCAGACAGTCACAGAACTACCAAGGAAGAGAGAGCGACTCTTCCAGCCTTGTGTTGCGGAAGAGATACTGAACTAGTAAAGTATCTACATTTTTCATGGTGAGTTTGTCCAGTTTTACAGCACAATGAAAAGTAGTATTTGTTGACCAGAGATTACTCTGCAGGACAGTTCCTGCAGGACACAGTCTGGAAACAGATGGAACAGATTTCTACCCTAGACATTGAGGGTCATCTAGTTTCAACCCCCCAGCCATGTGCAGGGACACTTTCATTAGACCAGGTTGTTCAGAGTTCTATCCAGCCTGGTCTGGAACACTTGCAGGAATGGGACATCCACAATTTCTCTGGGCAACCTGTTCCAGTGCTTCACCCTCACATAAAGAATTTCTTCCTAGTATCTAATCTAAACCTGTCTTCCTTCAGTTTGCAGCCATTCCCCCTTGTCCTGTCACTGCATGCCCTCGTCAAAAGTCCCTCTACCAGCTCTCTCTTAGCCCCCTTTACATATTGGAAGGTGCTATAAGGTCTCCCCAGAGCCTTCTCTTCTCCAGGCTGGACAATCCCAACTCTGTCATCCTGTCCTCACAGCAGAGGTGCTCCACTCCTCTGATTATCTCTGTGGCCCTTCTCTGAACTCACTCCATCTTTTCATTAGAAAGGGCCCCAGAGATGGGCAGAGCACTCCAGGTAGAGTGCTCACAGTCTCATGGGAGTGGCGGAGCAGAATCACCTCCCTGGTGGACTGCCGGCCATGCTGCTTTTGATGCAGCTCAGGATGTATCTGGCTTTTTGGACAGCAAGTGCACATTGTCGGGCCATGCTGAGCTTCTTGTCCATCACTGTNTGGCCCTTCTCTGAACTCACTCCATCTTTTCATTAGAAAGGGCCCCAGAGATGGGCAGAGCACTCCAGGTAGAGTGCTCACAGTCTCATGGGAGTGGCGGAGCAGAATCACCTCCCTGGTGGACTGCCGGCCATGCTGCTTTTGATGCAGCTCAGGATGTATCTGGCTTTTTGGACAGCAAGTGCACATTGTCGGGCCATGCTGAGCTTCTTGTCCATCACTGTCCCCAAGTCCTTCTTGTCAGGGCTCTTGCCAATCCATCCTCCACCCAGCCTGTACTTGTGCTTGGAATTGCCCTGACCCAGGCGTAGGCCTTGCACTTGGCCTTATTGAACTTCATGAGAGTCTCACAGGCCTAGCTGTCAAGTATGTCCATGTTCCTCTGGATGGCATCCCCTCCCTCCCAGAGGGGACACCCTCCCCTCCCAGGAGCACGCCTCATAGCTTGATGTTGGTAGCTGTTGTATTGCACAAATGTAGTTAGATAATTGATATGTTATTAATAGGTTTTGCACTGGGTATACATGTCTGGGCCTGTCCTTACACGTGGTGATGTTGTAACACTGGAATCCTACACCTCTTACCTGGAAATCCTATCTTACCCCCTATGTACCCCTGTACCCCATTGGCGGGGGCCTTCCCCCTGCCCCTTCCTCCCTGGGGGGTCAAAAGGAGTCCTTTGGAGGTCTCCGGCCTCTTCTCCTTCCTGGATCCACCAAATAAAGACCTGAGGAATTGATCCCAATGGAAAAGAGCACCTTTCTTTCTTTTACCTAGGTTCTCTTGACACATGTTGCTCCCAGGGGTCCTGAGCTAGCCCTTGGACCCCTCGGGACCACCACCATGTCAGGTAGCAAACATTATCATCAGCAAATATTCAAGTGAATTTCCACTCTGGAATCACCTCTGCAGAAACAATATCGTCCTTTTCAGGTCTTGTTTTACAGATACACTCTGTTTCTAATACATACTCTTCTCAACCTTGAGGAATCAGTGCTGCAAGCAGAGGAGTCATTTGTGGTGCTGTCAGTGCAGTGGTTAGCTGAACTTCCTACTGCCAGGCTGGTACCACACCGCTAAGGAGTGAAGGATGGAGAGCTGGACCTGGCCACAACGGGCTCAGGAGAGAACTGGCTTCTGCTGAACAGGCAAGAAGACGGAGTAGCTTTTAATAATGGAGCTGGCAAAAGGAGACCTTTGTCCGAGCATCACTTCACACAGCCCAGCCTTTTGAGGTTTGTAAAAGTTTGCCTCATGTCCTTTCATGAGCCCTACTCAGAAGGCACAGTGCATATATAGTCCCATAATTCTTATTTTCATTTTCACCATGAAGAGCAGAACTACATTTTGAAGTAAAATTAACAGAGATTAATTTACCTAATTCTGTATGATGTTTTAGATATGTATATGTCTGGTTCCTGCTGTCTTTAAAAATTTTCAAAATAAAAATGAAACATTATACTTATAGCAACCTTTGGGAAAAAACCCAACCAAAATTTAAAAAAAATAAAAGAAAGGGGAAAGCTAGAAGAAATTAGCTCTGAATGCTTTATAACAAGAGAAGGGAGTTTTGCATCTCTTCCAACAGCGTCCACTAGCGCTGGCGTCCCACCCTGGCTACCAGTATCATTCTCTTTCCCAATGAAGGTTTTTTTCCTGAAACAAACATTAATTAAAATATTTTGAACAAGATGTGCAACTAGCAGTGTAAATAACTAATAAATGACTGCTAGTGCTTGGGAAATAATCTGTGTCACTATTTCCTGTATCAAGTGACAGCTTTCCTTTCAAAGCAAAGAATGTGTGTTCAGATCAGTAAAGAGCTTTCTGTGTTGTGACCACAGCAGAGCTACACAGAAACACATTCTTATAGCCTGCCCAGGTACAGAAAGAGAATTACTGTCTAGATTATAAAAGCAGATTTTGGAAGTTAAACGGGAGCATTTCTTAGGTGTTAAAAATTCAATAAATAAGTAAGTAGTGTCACTAAGCCCCAAGTGAAAAATTTACATTTTTAACTCAGAGCCATATACATCTATTATATGCTTCTGTATCTTAAAATGGTACTATATTTTGTGATTTCATTGCAGAAGACTCAACCTTGCTGCCTGGCACTGCAGTTATTTTTGCACACATTCAGTAACTACAGTAAAGCCTGAATACTCTGGGCATGCTGATCACATGTGGCTCATTTGGGCAAGTAAAAAGCGATGAATCAAAGAGTTCCTCAAAGTGTGAGATTCCTAGGACACCTGCATGGTGTAAAAATTCCACCAGCTTTACTTCCAGTTGTTCTTCCAGGGTCGCTGGACCCTGGAAAACCCTGTAGAAGGAGCATAGCAGTTAGTATCTATCTGAACAATATTCCTTCTGCAGGAAAGATTCAGGCTGGAGAGGTTTACTTTGCTGTTTAAATCATGCCCAAAGTTAACAGTTCAAAGGACAAAGGCAGGTAAGTCACATTGAATTTTCCAGGAAAAACCCCAAACCACTAAAAAGGTCTTCTTCCCCAGTTACTCTGCCAAGTACTTCAGGGTTATGGCCCACTGTAAGGAAGCATTTGATGTTCTGCTACTGAATGCTGTCTTTCCAACCACTTTGTAGTGTATTTCTGGTCTTTAGAAAAGCAGGATGTCTGCTAACAGCAAAATTACTTACAAGAAATCCTAAGAATTTATACAGAGCTCTCTCTTTGGGTTAATTTTTACATTGTTGTTTTTCAAAGAAGACTAGAAATAATTTAAGATCTTCACATTAGTGAAACTCTTCCCTTAACTAGTATAATTTCAATCTTGCATTAAGCAGCCTAGCTTTAGCTTTTAAAGCTTAAAATAATTATCTGCCTTTTGCAGTTCAGTTTCTGTGTTTTAAGGTGGTACACATGCTCTGTTCATACAGTAGCTGCAAGGCAGCTCTATTTTCTGTAGTGCAGTGGTTATGGAGGACATGAAAGATTATGAAGGAATGGGTTAAAGGCTGCAACAATCAACAGGATGAAAAAAAAAAAAAAAGAAGAAATCCATGACTGTCACCACCACCACCTGTGTGTAAACATTTAAATGTTCCATAGGGAAGCAAAACCTTGGAGATATTACTGAGTATTACTGATATTATCCAAGGAAGATGTGAACGCTGACTTTTACTGCACAAAGAAAGGAGTGAATAGAAAAGAGAGATATGCTTGATGTTAGGACCAGGTCTTATTTTTGTCAGCTTGTAACAGACATGTAACAGCACATTAACGGCTGGATGTGGCACTCGGTGCCATGGTTGACAAGGTGGTGATCTGTCAAAGGTTGGACTCGATAATATTAGAGGTCTTTTCCAACCTAAATGATTCTGTGATTCTGTGAACACCTCTTTTTAATGTACAGATAATTAGTCTGTTAATTAGATACCAACGGATCATATATGTGTGCATTGGAAAAGCAAACATTTTGTCAGACTCATGGCTCTGAAATGAATCCAGAGTGACAGTTCCCACACTATGGCTTTACATAATCTGGTTCCTTGGATACTCTGCTCCAGCTGAGAACTGTAGAACAGCCATCCTTTATTCACTGCCTGCTTCAGCTGAGATTTCCAGTCTGGTTTACGGACAAACTGCAGAAATGAGGCTAATACCAAGAAGAAAGACAGATGCTGCCAGCAGGACCATCTTCCTTGGGACTGCCATCAAAGGAACCATTGAAAAGGACAGTGATACTGGAGTGTAGTTGCACCTCCTTAGCCCTGCAGAGGTGCAGCAGAGTAAGCTGTTAAATCACCCCTCTCAGCCCTTGGATCCTATACTTAGGGTGAAAGAAAACCAGGAATGACAGAATGGCAAGTTCCGAATCAGATAGCAGAAAGACTACAGGATGTGCTGGCACATGGAACAGCTAGTCCCCACCAAGCAACACCTCCTAACCACAGCTGAAAATGGTAACTGCGTGTAATTTGTATTTGATTTACAGCAATTTCACAGCAACATCTCTTGCTGTAATTCTGTGAGAGTACAGTTATTGTTCCTAACGTCTTACTGAAACTTGCGCAGTCCAGCTGTGATAAGTATGCATTTTTTTAAAGATAAGCATGCATTTTTTTAAAATGAAAAAAAGGCTTTTTAAGGAAATTCTTGACTTGCTATGTGCAACTCGTCTTCTGTAATCCTTTCTATGAGCTTCCCTGTTCTCCCCCAGGTGGGGAAGGTTCTTGTACCGTGAATGCAGGCCAGCTCTGGTGTGGTACCAGAGTATACGGTACATCATCCCCACTGAATTGTACCTGTTTGTGACTATCAAAGACTGCTTGGTTGGCTTGCTGGTGTAGTAAATCAGCCAATAACTTGTTCAATCCCACCTGCCTTTCATGGATGAGCCTATACATACCTGCGTTTTGCTTTTAAATGTTTATACTCTGCTTGCCATGTCCTTGCTCCCATCAATATTAATATCTTGGAAGACTCCAAGGCAAACTGCATGGACAGATGTGCTCTGGAGTCAAGGATTGTGCTGAAGGAGCACAAGGAGCTTTTTTAAGCTGGCAAGACCTCAAAACTAGAGCAGAGAGAGGTACACCAGCCCCCTCTGCCCTGAGCGGGAAGCAGTGGAGCCCTGACTCAGAGGCAGCTCTGACTCAGTGTTGGCGGCACTAAGAGTGACAGTGGCCCCCCGCATGTACAAAAGCCTCCCCCAGGGAGCGCAAGCAACCAGAGCATGGTGCGGCAGCTCGCAAGGAAGGGTGCACAGGGTGGGTGCTGAAGACTGCCAGCTCAAACACTTAGCTCAGCTGGTGGTCATTACTCTCACTGAAGAAGTTTGGTTTCCACTTGGCGAAAAGTTGCATCTTCTTTGTGCACCAAAAAGGATGGGATGGCCCAGATGGAGCTCCCACAGAAACTGGAGCTGTCCAGGTCTCAGGCTGCAGGGAGTGTCAGAGCCTGACATTGCTCTTAGAGGGCAGCAGAGAAACCAGTTGTATGAGTTGTGATCATGTGGACTATCTGTTCAATCTAGTGGCAGAACTGGAAGAGGCAGGAGAAAGGCTGGGAAGTGTGGACTCTGAGAGGAGATCGACTGGTAGAACTGTACTCCACCACCCCTTGGACAAACACATCTGCCATCCACATCACAAGAAGCAATGGATCCTCTATCCTCTCACCACCAGGCAGAAGGAATGGATGTCAGATGCAGACCTTAACAATCATCTCTTTCCAACCCCCCTGCCATGGAACGCCATTCATTCAATCAGTTTTCCATCAAACGCAGCCTTGAACACTTCCAGGGATGGTGCATCCACAAGTTCTCTGGGCAACCTGAGAAATGCATCAGCAACAAAAGGAGAGCCAAGGAGAATCTCCATCCTTAGTCATTTGTGGGGAAAACAATGTGAAAGGATAAGGAAAAGGATGAAGTACTTAATGCCTTCTTTGCTTCAGTCTTTAATAGCAAGACCGGTTGTCCTCAAGGTACCCAGATCCCTGCATCTGGAAGACAGAGACAGGGAGCAGAATGAATCCCTATAAACCAGGAGGGAACTGTCAGTGAGCTGTTATGCCACTAAAGCCTGCACTAGTCAATGGTGCCAGATGGGATCCACCCAGAAGTCCTGAGGGAGTTAGTGGAAGACCTTAACCAAGCTACTTTCTGTTATTTATCAAGAATTCGAGTTAGCCAGGGAGGTCCCAGGTGACCATAAGTTGGCAAATGTGACACCCATCTACAAGGAGGGCTGAAAGGAGCATCAGACCAGAGTCAGACCTCACTACAGGGGAAACTCACAGGAGTTTCTCATCCTGAGTGCCATGACATGTTGTGGGCAGGACAGGCAGGGGCTCAGGCCCAGCCAGCAGGTGTTTGTGAAAGGCAGATCCTGACTGACCAACCTGATATCCTTCTGTAACCTGCTTCATAAATTAGGGAAAGCCTGTGGATGTTGTTTGCATGGACTTCACTAAAGCCTTTGACACTGTCTCCCACAGCATTGCCCTGGAAAAACTGACAGCTGATGGCTTGGGATGTGCACCATTCAGGGTTAAAAGCTGCCTGGATGGGAGCCCAGAGAGTGGTGGTTAGTGGAGTTACATCCAGCTGGCGTTCAGTCACCAGTGCTGTTCCCCAGGGCTCAGTACTGGGGCCAGTCCTGTTTAATGCCTTCACTGATGACCTGGACAAGGGGACCAAGTGCACCCTCAGTCAGTTTGCAGGTGACACCAAGCTGGGTGGGAGTGCTGATCTGCTGGAGGGCAGGAAGGCTCTGCAGAGGGATCTGGACAGGCTGGATCATGGGCTGAGGCCGATGGCTTAAGTTCTGAGGAGCAATGGAGGGAGCTGGGCGTGTTTAGCCTGGAAAAAAGGAGGCTCAGGGGAAGACTCATTGCTCTCTATGACTCCACAAAAGGAGGCTATAGACGGGTGGGGGGTTGGTCTCTTCTCTCAGGTAACCAGGGATAGGACAACAGAAAATGGCCTTAAGTTGTGCCAAGAGAGGTTTAGATTAGATATTAGGAAAAAATAATCATGGAAAGCATGGTAAAACATTGTAACCAGCTGCCTATGAAAGTGGTGGAGTCGCCATCCCTGGAAGTGTTAAAAAGATGAGTGCATGTGGCACTTGGGGAAATGGTTTAGTGGTGAACATGATGGTGGTTCTGGGTTGATGTTTGGACTTGATGATCTTAGAGATCCTTTTCAACCTTAATGATTCTAATAATTCCATTACTCTATCTACAGCCAGTAGATACAATACCTGTAAGTAAGGAAACCAGTAGCCATAGCAAATCTTAGATTTTTTTTCTCATATTTCTCCTTCAGCCTATAGTGACAGCATTGGTTTCTGTTTCTGCAAGTGTCTAATTCAGTGACTGGAGCAATGTGAGAAGCACTCCCACGTTCTCCTGTTCTAATCTACAGTCAAAGCATGCATGTGTGGGAGTATATCATGCAAGTATGGCTTCACAAGGACTGACAAATTCTTAAAACACTTTCCTCTGATTGCATTCCTGGAATGACCCTGGTGCAAATGATGAATATTTGGACAATTTTATGCTAGCTCATTAGCTCTTGTAACTGAGGTTGAGGAAAGGGGAAGAGCATT
>WEIT01040397.1:25146-55712 GCA_013389985.1 Dryoscopus gambensis | reverse complement strand
TTTCTCAGGTTGCTCAGAGCCCAGCCCGACCTGGCCTTGAGTTCTTCCAGGCACAGGGAGTCCACATCCCCTGTGGGCAAAAACACCTTTGTGGGGTTTTTCTGTGGCAGTTGCGCTGCCCTCAGTGCAAATGAAGTTGTAGAGTGTGTATTTCTAGCAGAGTGATAATTTTTCTTCCTGTAGGAAACAAACTTGGCGCTCTCCTCTGTGAGAGTCCTGTAGACAGTTTTGGATTGTGGTGTAGAGCAGGTGCAGAGCTTTATTCACTGTGTAGTTATTGAAGATTTGATGTCAAAGTGGAAGGATTGGCCCAGCAGAACCCAACAGGTTTTGCCACCAGAGTCGTATTTTTATTGAAAACCTGATTTTGGCAGAGTCCCTCGAGGCTTCAGTCAGGCTTGGAGTTCCACCAGCCCAAAATTCAGGAAATGGGGTTTCATTTCCTTCATTTAATGGGGTTTTTTTTCAGTCTCATTCTTATTGCCAGGACAGTGCTGCTCAGGTGCAGCTCCGTGAAAGATTTGGGGATTACTGGGAAGCACAGGCGGGTTTGGGATCAACAACTCCTCGGCTGTTTTGAAATGTGCAAAAATCCATAATGGGATGTACAGATGCTTCCACTCTTCAAACACCTCCGGGAATCCTGACAAAATGCCTGGGATATAAAGGGTTAAATCACAGCAGGAATTTTAAAATTTAGGTGTTTTATTAGCTGCAGAGAAAAAGGTTTAATGTTAAGAGCAGAGAAGCTCAGAAAAGCATAAAATAAAAATAAACATTTATACGGTTTTTTTTGAAGCCTTGGAATGATGTGTCACTTCTGCCTTTTCGTTGTGTGTTCATGAATTCTTTTTATTTTCCCCTGAAATTCTAAAAAATGCTGCATTTTAAGAAAAATCAATTCAGTTAGGAACTGAAGAAAAATTAACTCAGTGCTTCTGTTCTTTTTTCAGTCAATGTAATGTGTAATTTGCCTCTATATATTAATTTTCTGTGTCCTCCATTACTTTCTCAATTAACATTGCCACGTATATGAAACCTTTTTTGGGGGAATGTGTTCCTTTATGTTAGAAGTGCCTTAGGGAACTGCTTGTGAGGTTTAACTCAGAATTAGGTGCTCTTCCCCATCAGAATTAGATGTGGTAGGAAAAAAATATCTCATTTTCTGTGGCTTGTGTGTGACATTTTTGTTAGCATTGATTTTTATTTAATTTTATTTTTCTGACTTAATGTTAGGTTGGGAGACAAACCATCGTGTTTTTTGGTTGTAAAAACTGAGTAAATATACTGAGGAGAAATAAATTGTGTCAGCTTTTAAATTCCTGTTCAGCATCACATGGGGAAAAAATCAAATTAAATTCTCCCACAGAGAGTAGCAGGAATATTTTTTTTTACAAAAACCTGCCTTTTTATGCAAAAAAATCTCATACTTCAGAGAAATATTGAAATAAGACCTGATGCCTCAGGCCTTGCTAGTTATTATAATTCAAATAATTTAAATTGATTTTTTGGAGAAAACCCAAACACAGCTTGTTTCAGTGCCTGTAAACTCTGGTTCATTCCATGTGGCATCCTTTTATTTCCAACTGAAGCGCTCAGATGAGCAGGTTTGCAGCTTGGAGATGGTTTTCAAGTGCAAGGAAAGATTTTTCCTATGTTTTAAAACTGCACGAGTCTCTGTTTAAAGCACATTTTTCTGGTGTTTGTTGTGGGGAGAAAACGCACTTGTGGAAAAGCTCTTAGGTTTTATTTCAAAGAGGAAGGGACTAGTGTTGTGCCCGATGATATTTTATTTGTCTTCATCCAAATTCAGGGGTTTTTGTTCAAGCCTTTCACCATTCTCTCTATCAACTGGCACTTCTATTAACTCATCATTTATAGATTCTCCCTTATTTTAAGCCCATGACAAGTTGTAGTTCCTGAGCAGGTTAATAACTCCTTGGTACTGGAGGTATTTCTCTTTTCTTTAATTTTAATGACCTTTAGGGGTATCTCAGACAATCCAAGTCATGTCGGGAGAATTAGGGCAAAAAAAGGAGGGGAAAAGGAGGTTCAGGGGGGATCTTCTGGCTCTCCACAACTCCTTGAGAGGAAGGGGCAGCCAGGGAGGGTCGGGTTCTGCTCCCTGAGAACAGGGACAGGAGGAGAGGAAATGACCTCAAGTTGTGCCAGGGAGGTTTAGATTGGACATCAGGGAAAATCTCTTCCCTGAAAGTGTTGCCAAGGCCTGCACAGGCTGCCCAGGGCAGTGGTGGAGCCACTTTGCAATTCTGGTACGTACAGGTGGTCCCTTACCCCAAAAAAACCCAAGGTGGAGATCAGGAAGTCTCTGAGATCGTCCTCAAAGCCACCAGCGTGCTAAAGGAAAGGCATTGCTCGTTTAATCCCATAAAAACGCACCTCGTGCCTCTGGCAATTGCACAGTGCAGGGAAATGCAATCAAGGCGGTGCCGTGGGAAGCTGGAGAAGTTAATTTGCTTTGGTTTGCTCCAAATGGACGCTGGTTAATTCCAAGTTACCGGCTGGGGATAGACCTCGAAGTCTGTCGATGTCCCGTTTGTGGAACGGTACAAATGATCCTGCTCGGAAACCACACCCTGCTGACCCGAAGATGTGCTGGGAGCTGTTACCAACACACCCTGGGCACGTTCCTGGGGCTTTGGGAAGTCTCTCTAAGCCCTGCAGCTAAAAACTTTAAACCACCCACAGAAGAGAGGGAAGAACGAGCACAATGGGCAGTGTCTTTAAAAGAAGGGATGAGGTTTTTACAGAACTAAACATTGGATAAAGTCCCTCAGGCAGTGCACAGGCAGGTCAGGTAACACCTTAAATCTGTTTTCTCCTCAATCCTATGATTTTATTATTAATTTTGATCCACCCTGGGCGATAGAATCACGGAATAGTTTGGGCTGGGAGGGACCTTAAACCTCATCCAGTCCCACCACCCCCTGCCACGGGCATGGACACCTCCAGCTATCCCAGATTGCTCCAAACCCCATCCAGCCTGGCCTTGGACAATTCCGGGGGGATGGAACAAGATGGTCTTTAAGGTCCTTTCCAACCCAAACCATTCTGGAATTCTACGGCTCTCTTCAAGCCCTGCTTTCAAAATCCCAGCTAAAACTCCCTTTGGCTGCCCTTGGTGGTGGTTTTGTGCTCTGAAAATTGATTTAACCTGACCTATCGCTGTGTCTTCAGAGCCTTGGACTATGCAGCACCTTATCTGCTCTGTTTACTGCCAAAAATAAGCGTATCTTGCAGTTCACTCCTGATAACTGCACAGAGCTGAAGTGGCTGTGGGGGAGCCTGCTGGGCTGTATTGTAGCTCTTCGACCATTAGCAGAAATTAGTTTTAAATTTAATATATTCTGATTGCTAATAAGAGTTGGTGTGGACTCCATTTTCAGGAAATCACTTAAAGGATAGAAATTTTACTTGTAAGCATAGAAATTATGATCTCGAGCCTCTGAGACGTGATGGGTTTGCAGCTCAGGTGATTTTTGCACACAGGTCGTGTTCATGAGGCAAAAAGGTGGGGAAATATATAATCTATATAAGGTTAAGGAGGAGATTCATGTTTAGGATGATTAACTTGCTATTTACTTTGCTGTTTTAACAGCTCCTGCCTGGGAGGTTATAAATAAACCTACTATTGATCTGATGCCTTTGGGAAAGAATTCCCGTGCGCTGTGCGAGGCTGGGAAGTCGGCAGCCGAGTCCCCAGGTCACATTTAGCCCTTGGCTTTGGGATGGACCCTCGAGGGACGGTTCTGACCCACCTTGTCCCCCACGCCACCCAAACACGCGCTCCTGACGGGGTTTTTGCCCCCTCCTGCTGCTGGGCTGTCCCAGTGAGCCCCTAAAACGCTGCCCTTTCGCCTCTGTCCTGCGGGAAATTTAATCTCCCCGGTAAATGACACCCAGAGCTATTTTGGAGCTGGGCTGCGGGGGGAAAGCGAAGCACGTCAGCGATTTGACTGGAGGAGGACAACCCGGAGGAGGGTGGGGAGGGGGGGTGGCACAGCCTAACCCTGGGCAGCAGAGCCACTGCCGGGGGACTTGGGGGGACCTTCTGCCGCACGTCCCTGCCGTCGCTGGGGTTTCTGTTTTATTTCCCTGGAGGGGAAAGGGGGGGGGAACCCAAGCCAACATGGTGTCCCCATGTCCTCTGTTCCCCTCTTCCCTCTTCCCCCTCCCTTCATCTCAGTAGGAATCGGCTTTTTCTTCCCCTGCCCAGAGCTTTGTCCTCCTCAGACTCAGACAAGACTCCAGGTAAGACCAAAACCCTCAGCTACGGAGAGGTGGATTTGGGGATGCTGATGTTCAGAAGGAAGTGGAGAAGGCTGGTAGCTGAGGGAGGGGTGAGGTTGTTTCTGTGCCGTGCTGGAGGATGTTTTGCTTTATAAAACATATCTGGGGATGGAGCTGAAGGTGCAGGGAGTAAATCCATCCTTCCTTTGCTCTGAGACAAATGTGAATAGTTCTGCTTAATTACTCCTGAGCAAAGATCAGCCTCCAGAAGAAAGGAGAAAAGTGAAGAAAATCAGGTTTAGCGCCACTGACTCAACCTGATATGCTTTGTCCCCAAATTTGAGACAGCACTGGCCATGGAGAGTGTGGAAAACATATGGAGAGGTGGCAGAAAGGAACGTTTTGGAAAGTTTTACTTCCAGGGCATAATCTCAGTGCAGCTTTTCTCTGCAGCCTGGACTTTTTTCCCCTCTGAGCTCCTCTCCGGTGTCAATACAGATTCACTCTGCAACCCCCCACCCTCCTCCCACTTCTCCAAATGGCTCTGAGGGGAGATGGGGAGAGATGGAGCTCGACAGCTGAGGCTATTTTGGGCCCTACAGCTCAATGGGGTGGAGTGACTGTAAAGACAATGACGTCCACTTGTTACAATCCGAGGACTTAGGTCGGAGCCGCGGCTGATTGTCACCAAGGGAATTCTTTGTCCATATGGGAGCTGTGATCCTCCAACTCCCTCGTGTAGGAAATCACATGCGCTAAAACAGGGGCATTTCGAGCTCTGCAAGTCTGTTTTTTTTTCTGGGATTCTGCCACAGCTGCTTCTCTCCAGGGCTGTGTGTAAAGCAAAATCCAGCTGGGGGAAATTTGTGATGAAATTCCTGGATTTACATCGCTCCTTTTCTGTCCGCTGTGTGGAAACCCCAGAATTTGTGTCTTTTCTCTCCATTTTTCTCCTTTTATTCTCAGCCCCACAGAACAGGAGTGAGCATCACAGTGTGCCCCAGACCTCCCCAGCGCTTTGGCCTTTTGCTGTTGTCAAAGCAGCTTTGGGAGGCTCAGGAAAACAGAAGGAAAAGATGCTGCTGTGGAGTTTTGAGGGGCTGCTCTGTGCAGTTTTAGGCCTGTGGAAGTTTCAGGGGTGGTTTTGTAGCTCCATCAGGGGCGGAAGGTGAAGTGAAGTCCCCTTGTTGCAGTAAAACCCAAGGAGGATGAAATCCCTTCCCTGCAGGGAGTTTCTTGGAGCTGTTGGTGTGTTGATGGAAAATGCTTTCTGGCCAGGTGGCCTCTGCAGAGAGGAAAGAGAAGTGTTTTAACCACAGAAATCATCTGAGTGGCTTGAATCTCTCGTGGTCTTTATGAAGTGTGTGCTGCTAGCATGGCTGGAAGCCGATCTGACCCTCCTGCCCAGGGCACAAACCTCGTGATTTGTTCTTGTTCCTCACTGGAATTTTCTAAACGGTTGAACCCCTGTTTGCTACCAGTCATTGGAAACATCCGGGTCATTGATAAGGGATTAATAGTGGGATTGTGAGGGGATGCAGGTCCCTCCCGAGGCACTCAGTGCATGTTTAGCCCTGCCCTCAAGGTGAGAGTTGTCATGAGCTTCTCCTTTTCCCTGGGGGCTGCTCGCCATGTTTAACACCGTGTCAGCCTCTGACCTGCCATGAACTTTCCCTCAGCATCTCCTGTGGATTTTGGCTTAGGGTGGAGGCTGTGGATGGGAGGGAATGCAGACAAGCCTTAATCTGAGTCGAGTTAGAGGCTCCTTGCAAGAGGCTTCGTGTGCTGCAGGTTCTGTGTGTCCGACGTCTCCAGGGACTGATCCACCGCAGAAACCTCTCCCATCTGCTCCCATCCCCAGTGACCTTTGGACATGCCAAAATCGCTTCTCCCTCAGTGAAGTGGAATTCAGAGTAGCCCAAGCTAAACCCTGAGCCCAGCTCCTCAGCCACAGATCCCGGGATAAATCCCGCCTCCCTGGATTAAAGCGCTGGCGCAAATCCGCGCGGAGCCCCGGTTTAGGGATGTAATGGGCAGGGGGCACTGGGTGTGCTCCCGTGCATTTCACCCTCAGAGCTCCCTGTCTGGGGTGACGGCTCTCAGGCACCCACCAGAGCCTGGCTGATGTCACCCAGCCCGCAGCTGACACCCCACACTTGCGCTATTCCAAAGCTGTCCATTCCCTGGGAGGCTGCTGGAAGCGAGAGGGCAGCTGGGTTCCCGCTGTTTTCCCTCAGCAGGATTTTAAACACCAAAGGAAACCCAAACTTCCCATTTGACAACCCATAGACTTCCCTTCCCACCCACAGATTCCATTTCCTGATGTTTTTAGGTGGAACAATACAAGCAGATAAGTCATGTAAACTACAGTAATACCAGTGCTGCCTTGATTTTTATCTGGATCTTCTGTTCCACTGATGTTTTTTGAAAGCTCAGGATTCAGAGACAGGAGGTTCCCTGTAAATCCTGCCTTTCCTGTCAGAAAAAGGAGCGAGGGGATTAGAATTTAGCATTGCAGAGGAAGTTCAGGAAACATAAACTCCAAAGGCAAGACAAATACCTCAAATCAATATATTTTTGACTTGGGCAAAGAAAGGGTAAAAGAGGATTGAGGAAATGAGCAAGCAGGGACATGATGGACCTCAATGGAGTGTTGAGAGAACCTCTGTGCTTCTGATCTCTGTTTGGGCCTTAGTGATCCCAGGTTTAATTATGCCCGCAAAGTCTCCAGTTCTGCAGTTGTGCTACTCGTGGCCACCTTTGTCTCAGGAGTATTTTATGAGATGGATTTCATGGTGCTTATTGCTCTTTGCACCGAGTCCTGGTGGACAGGATTCTCTTTCTAATCCTCGAATGGAAAGGCTTGGACAGAGAATAACCTGTTACCCCTGTCCTCCCACACAAAGAGCTTCATCCCAGGCTGCTGGCAGCTTGGGTGACAATTTGCCACGGGGAGGAACTCTGACTTCTCAGAGGTTGTTGAAGGCTTTCCAGGTGCAGATCA
Organism: Dryoscopus gambensis; assembly: GCA_013389985.1. Lineage (NCBI taxonomy): Eukaryota > Metazoa > Chordata > Aves > Passeriformes > Malaconotidae > Dryoscopus > Dryoscopus gambensis. The sequence continues at coordinate 48,457 of WEIT01040397.1, read as the reverse complement.
GCGTTGATGAGGCAACGTGAAACCAGCCCATCAGCCAGCACAGCACAGTGAATCCTAGGAGGCTGGGATGGAGCCAAGCTGGGAGAGCTGCGGGTGTCCAGCCTGGAGAAGACAAGGCTCTGGTGAGACCTGAGAGCCCCTTCCAGTGCCCAAAAGGGCTCCAGGAGAGCTGGAGAGGGACTTTGGACAAGGAATGGAGGGACAGGACAAGAGGAGTGGCTTCACACTGCCGGAGGGCAGGGTTAGGCTGAATATTAGGAAGGAATTCTTCCCTGTGAGGGGGGGGAGGCCCTGGCACAGGGTGCCCAGAGAAGCTGTGGCTGCCTCTGGATCCCTGGAAGTGTCCAAGGCCAGGTTGGACGGGGCTTGGAGCACCCTGGGATCGTGGAAGGTGTCCCTGCCCATGGCACAGGGTGGCACTGGGTGATCTTTAAGGTCCCTTCCCACCCAAACCATTCTGGGATGCTGCGACATCACCACCAGGGCTCTCCACCTCCTGATGAGCTCCACTTCTGAGTACTCCAGCAGGACCTGGACACGCCTGTGGTTGTTCCCACTGCAAGGGACTCGTTCCCTTGTCCATGGGAAGCAGATGTTGGGCAGACACTGGCAGGGGTGGGACAGGAGTGGGCAGGACCAGCTGCACGGCCGAGTGTTGGCTCCAGGGCACTGATTTATTTGCACGATCTGACAGCTCTGTGCAGTTCTGCCTCTTTCCCCAACCACAAACCAGGGAAAAGCCGAATGAATAAAGACATGAGCAGAATTATAAGTGCTGCCAGCTTGCCTTCGGCGTGCTCAGAAATACCCCAGATGGGAATGTGATCTCTGCTGCAAATGATTAATCACAGAGGGGTTACATGGGGAAATATGACACTGGCAAATGCCTGAGATTTATTGGAAAGGGCATTTGCATTGACTCGGTTTATTCATGCTTTGTTGCTGGTCCTGTTGCTTCCAAGGGAGCTGTCCTGGCACTTGCAGAGAGTTACTTTTTTTTTCCTAAAGTTTCAGAGTTACTGGGGTTTTTTTTACAGTTTGGATGAACATGTAAATAATCTAAATCAGAGTACCTACTGAATTAGTTGATTGACAAGGTACACAGTAGAAATATTAACTCTTGCTCTTTCAGTGTGTTCACAAGTCTGTCCTCTCCTTGCTCCTAGATCTGTTTATCATCATCATCCACTGTGATGCGTTTTATCCTATTTAAAATTATAAAATGTAATTTATCTCACGCGGCCTGTCTAACCTGTTAGATGTGTTAGATACTGACACAGCCTCATCCTTGCTGCAGGTTAGAATTTCATGCCTCTTACTGGATTTCATGCTCTCCACACCCATAAAACAAGTTTTCTCCCCTTTTTCAGATGGGGAATAAAGATATGAGAACTGGAGTGTCTTTCTCATAATTATGGAAGTAAGCCAGTGGCAGTGCAAGGAATAAACCCTGTTTTTCTTTCCATGTTAGAAAAAGATCTAAACTAATGATGAGCACGCACTGTTCTCACTGATCCCTGGATTTTCTTCTGGCATCCTGGCCATTCATAATGGTGTAAAACCTTAAAGGATGGGGGCACGGGGGGAAAGCTGGGTGAGGTGCAGGGGATGTGGGGTTTTCACCCCGCACTGGGAGGTCTGTGGACACAGGATCTTGTAGTAGATGACGGAGAGAAATTGGTTGCAAACACCAGATGAGTGTTTGAGAGCCGTGGGAGAGGGAGGCTGGACCTTGAGGCCACTGGGAAAGAGCATCTTGGCAGGATTTGCTGCACCAGTTTGGTTTGGGAGCAAAATCAACAGGCATCTGGTGCAGGAGCTTCCCTGTTTTATGACTGTTCCTGACCATCCGAGTTACCAGGGAGCAGCTGGGGCGTGTTTGGGCACAGCTTAGCAGGGAAGGGCAGGGAGAGAAGGATGCCCTTTAGGGAATGAGCAGTGTTCCTGCCGCTGTAAGAGCCAGGCTTTGAGGGCCCTCCCCGTGCTCCAGCAGAGCAGAGCTCTCCTCCAGGCATGGAAAGGTGTGCTGGGGCCCAGGTGATGGAAACAGCTTGCGGGTGGGTTGAGGGAAGCCACTGGTTGCTGAGAGGTGCCTGGCTGGTTCCCAAGCAGCTCCTCTCGTGTCTCTGTAGCCACCTCAGTGCTCCAGGCACTTCTCCACGCTATGCAGAGCCCGGTTTGGTGGAGAAGCGAAGCAACTCCATTTTTTCTGCTCTTTTTGATGCTATGAAGCTGGAAATAAGTGAGCGATGCATCAGTCAGAGCCAATAGGAATCCAGGAAGGGTGAGGCATGGCAGTGTCCTCTGAAGGTGAATCCAAGTGCTTTGATGGCACAGAGTCTGATGTTCAAGCTGATGGCTGGGAAATACCAGGACTTGAGCTCTGAGTCTGCGTTCTGATCGTTAACTTGTAGTTAATGCAGTGGGTGGTTCTGCTGGCCTCTCCAGAGTGGAGCTGAACCCCAGCACCTCCTTCTGAACATTGAAATGGTCCTTCCCCAAATGAGCAGAAGACTCTGATTGTCAATCAGTTGGCCTCAGTGGAAATTTCCACTGACTTCGGTGTACTTTGGCTCAAGCCCCAGGCTCGTATCTGCCCCTTCTAACCATTCATGCAGCTTCTCCGTTTGCAGCTGCACAAGCGTTCGTGGAAAATGCATTTTAAAGCTCAGCTGAGGGCAGAGGTTGGAGGTAGTAAGAGGAAGCAAAGACGTTCAAACAAATTCACAGGTTTCTAGACCAGTTTGAGCCCAGGAGAACAAGAGATCTGTGTATTGAAGGTGGCCACTTAGCAGAAAGTCAGTCGGTCTTAGCCCTGGTGACTGCAAGTCAACCATTCTTTACCCTCTTAGCATTTACCAGAAGTAAGTTTTCCCCATTACTTTTTTTCCCCTCCTCCCAGGTTTAATATTTGAAACCTGTTTCTTCAATTTCTAAAAATTTGTGGTAGAGTAATGAAATTTGCTCAGTACCAGGAAACAAAAGCAACCCAAATTGGATTAATTTAGAAAGGATCTATCTCATCTAAAGGGAAAAGTCTTTGATTGCTTTTTGCTGTTTCTTGTGTTCTTTGGAGTGGGAGACACAGGACAGGCCAGGACATGGTGTGTTCTTCCTGTTAAATACAGAAAGATTACATTTGGTTTTGCCTTAGATCTGTGACCCAGATGAAGTTTGAAGTTTGGCTCAGCGATACCATCTTCAACAATAATAATGATCGAAAAATCATAGAATATCCTGAGCTGGGAGGGACCCACAAAGACCATTGAGTCCAGCTCCTGGCCCTGCTCAGGACAGCCCCAAGAATCCCACATTGTACCTGAGAGTATTGTCCAAAAGTTTCTTGGGCTCTCATAACACATACAGTTTTGTATTTTTGTGCCACCCCTTTTCCAGTATAGGGATTTAATGGTAACTTGTGTTTTTCGATCGCCAGCAGCATAAATGGAATGAAAATTGTAAACTTCTCTAAATTTTCTTGCACAATTTGCCATTTACCTCAGCAAGTACACTGTCATGTTTACACTGTGCACATCGTTATTTGCGAGCCCATCCCAGTCTTGATATGAAGAAGTGGGAGGGGAGCCAAGAAATTGGGAAAATAAGTGGATTTTCCCAAGCTCATTCAGCAGGTCAATCCAACCCTCGCTCCCTGATGCCATCAGTGATTTGCACATTAACATAAATGCACTAACAGGAGCTGGAGGAGGGCGGAAAAGTGTTGATTTAGGAAATTAAAGCAGGGTTTTGGCCCGCTCCTATTGATTTCTGCTGGAGCAGGGGGGGAGATGGTGAGAGCACCTGCCATTGGGTGAGAGAGTGGGTGGATGTGTGGCCAGCAGGGAAGCCAAACTGCTGTAGGATTAAGAAGGATATTTCTGTCTCAGTGGCTGTGTTTTATTTCCTTTCTGAGTTACAGCACCCACAGCCCTGGTCCTTCTGCTTTGTGCAGCACTTTGAAGCTGAAAAAGCAGGGATGTGCTCACCTGGACTGGGACCATTCCTATGGCTCAGACAGGAGCTGCCAGGACAGAGGGGTCTGGCATCATGAGGCCACAGAGATTAAACAGCTTGAAGAGAAATGGTGCACTCAAATCTTCTTGGAAAACCTGGTCTTAGGGGGCCGACATCCCTGCCCATGGCGGGGGGTTGGAATGAGATGGGCTTTAAGGTCCCTTCCAACGCAGGCAATCCTAGGATTCTGTGACTTCCAGAGAGGCTTGAAGCTGGGAAGCTTTCCTTGCAGAGAACTCTAATCCTGCTCCCAGGGAGGGTCAGCTGATGCCCAGTTCCTGGTGTTAATGGGGTTTCACCATTAACCAGGTTTTTAATTGTGCTGTACTTGTCAAAGTATTACCCAGTCCATGGAAAGGGCCCCTTAGAGGATTAGAGGTAGACTCAGTCCAGCAGAAGGGAAAGGACATTCTGGAGTCCCTGTAAGGAGCAGTGAAGAACAAGGAGTCTCTGTGAGGTTTTTGGGGGGTCCCTGAGGCAGTGATCACTGTTGAATCGCTCCCCAACAGCACAGGGACGGGTGGAGTCTGTAAAGATCAGCACCACCGATGGCTTTTGACTTTCTGGGGGCACAGCGGCACCAGGATTGCCATGAGCTTTAGTTCTGAAGGCAGCTGAAGCCTCATCCCCTTGGCTGGCCCATGTCACCAAACAGCTGCAGGTTGGTTCGTTGCTCCCTCTGAGGGAGCTGACAATAAGCAGGCAATGGAGCATCTTTCCTGTGAGCCCTAAGCCACGTGGGGCTTTTTTTGGCACTGTCTGGATTGCTGTGAACATTCCCTGTGGCAGTTCTTTCATGTGGGTTTGCACTCCTGTGAGCATAATCACCGAATTCCAGAATGGTTTGGGTTGGGAAGGACCTTAGGGATCATGCAGTGCCACCCCTTGCCATGGGCAGGGACATCTTCCCACTATCCCAGGTTGCTCCAAGTCCTGTCCAGCCTGGCCTTGGACACTTCCAAGGATCCAGGGGCAGCCACAGCTTCTCTGGGCACCCTGTGCCAGGGCCTCACCGCCCTCACAGGGAAAAATTTCTTCCTCATATCTCATCCAAACCTGTTATCTTTCAGTTTGCTCTCATTCCCCTTTTTCCTGTCACTCCAGGCCCTTGTAAATAGTTTTTCTCTATCTTTCTTGTAGGCTTCCCTCAGGTACTGGAAGGTGCAATCAGGTCACCCTGAACCCTTCATTTTTCCAGGTTTAACAATCCCAATTTTCTCAGCCTTTCAATGCATGTACACCCACTGCATCCCCACTGCAGCTGTGTCTGGCCCTGCACCGTGTGGCTGAGGCTGTACACACACTGTAGATACTGACTGCCATCACCGTCCCAGGAGCTCTCTCTCAGTGGTTGTGATGAGCAGAAACTGGGAATAAAGAGGAATATCGTCAGTATTATGACAGGAATATCTGGGTTGTCCTGCTAAAGCCTCCACAGTAGATCTTTATTGAAAGGTCTGTGTGAACGTGGTTCAGAGAACAAGGTTTAGGAATGGGTGATGAGCAGAGAGGTCAAGAGGAGAAATGGAGCATGTGGCAGAAGCAAAGAAAAAAAGGAAATAAAAGGAAGAAAAAACTAAAAATAGGCAAGGAAGGGAAAAGAGGAGATGACCATTGGACAAGGAGAAATAACTTTAAGCTGACAAAGAGTAAGTTTAGATGAGATATTAGGAAGAAATTCTTTACTGAGGCTGGAGCGGTCCTGGCACAGGGTGCCCAGAGAAGCTGTGGCTGCCCCTGGATCCCTGGAAGTGCCCAAGGCCAGGTTGGACAGGGCTTGGAGCACCCTGGGAGAGTGGGAGATGTCCCTGCCATGGCAGGGGCTGGAATGAGATGCCCTTTAGGGCTTTTCCAACCCAAACCATTCTGTGATTCTGTGATGGAGGAAATACCTTGATGGGCAGACGCATCTCTCAGAATTCAGTGTCCGTTGGTTTCCCTGTGGTTGCAGAACCAGCCCATCTGTCACACAGCTTTAGTGCAGGTCACGTTCTGAGTGCCACAGGTGAAAGGCACCACCACCTTCCTTTGGTATGAGCAGCCCAAAGGGTTCTATTTTGCCCAGAGGCTCTGTGGGGAAGCGAGCTACCTTATTCAGCAGTTTATTCACCTCAAATATAAGAAACCTTCAAGACCAAAAAAATGTTCCAAGGCTTTCTCACCCATAATGAGACCGGCATTGAAAGCATGGGGGTTCCAGGTGACAAACACCCTGACACCACAGGAGTGCAGCGATTCTGTGGCTGCACTCTCTGCTCTGCTCTCTCCTGACACTGTTCTCTGTCCCCCTTTAGGAAGGAAGCCAGGATGGATTACAGCTCACTCAGCGGGGTCCCGCGCTTCCTGACCCGGCCCAAGGCGTTTATGGTGTCTGTAGGGAAGGATGCCACCCTGAGCTGCCAGATCGTTGGAAACCCCATCCCAGTGGTGAGCTGGGAAAAGGATAAACTTCCAGTCCAGTCTGGGGGAAGGTTTAAAACCACAGAGGATGGGGACTTGTATCGGCTGACGATCTACGACCTGAGCCTGGAGGACAGTGGCCAGTACATCTGCCGGGCCAAGAACACCATCGGGGAGGCTTTTGCTGCTGTCAGCATCAAGGTGGGAGAGGAGACCACGGTCACGGAGTCAGCTCCTTACTTCATCCAGAAACCTTCCAACATCAAAGTAACCTTGGGAGAAGACGCCATGTTCAAATGCAAAGTCCAGGGCAGCCCTCCCCTCTCGGTGAACTGGGAGAAGGATGGGAGATACCTGAGGAACAAGGCAGACGCTGGACGCTTCCAGATTGAGTCTGCCGGGGAGTCAAACGCTCTCACCATCCAGTGTGCCCAGCTGGGGGACAGTGGCACCTACACCTGCCGGGCAGAGAACCTCATCGGCTCCGCCAGCGCCTCGGCCGCGCTGGTGGTGGAAACGCACGGCTCCTCCAACCCGGGCAGCAGCAGCAACTTGGATGCCAGCTGCGGCAAGACGGCCTCCTTGCTGTCCCACCTGCAGAAGAGGCGGGAGGAGATCAGGAAGATGGACGTCTCCCACGGGACTCTTGACTCGGCCTCCGCCCAGTCGTACTCCGCGGTAGAGGGGTTGTCCAGCATCGGCTACAGCCTGTCCCGGGATTACGAGCGGGCGGCGGGACTGACCAAAGGGGCCCGTAACGCCACTTTCGGGGCGATGACGCGCATGTGCAGCGTGACAGAGGGGAAGCACGCCAAGCTGAGCTGCTACGTGACGGGCGAGCCCAAGCCCGTGATTGTGTGGAAGAAGGACAACGAGGTCATTTTGGAAGGCCGGCGGCACGTCATCTATGAGGATGACCAGGAGAACTTTGTGCTGAAGATCCTCTTCTGCAAGCAGACAGACAATGGGCTGTACACCTGCACGGCCTCCAACCTGGCCGGTCAGACCTACAGCTCTGTGCTCGTCACCGTCAAAGGTGGGTGCTTGTGGTTCTCACCGGGGTGGGTGTGCCTGCAAGGAGACAACTGTGGATTGGGGTGGGGGTTTGAACAAAACTGCTGCCACCAAACTGCTGCAGGGAGTGTGGTTAGATGTGAATAGAGCCCTCCAGGTGGAAAGGGGGTTGTGTGCTCGAATAGGTGACCTGGGGAGAGAGTCCGATTGCTGGTGGTTTTCAGGAAGGGCAGTAAAGAGGGGCCGGGCAGGGGTGGATGATGTAGAACTGGCTGGCTGTGGGGCAGCTGGGATGCACCAGCTCCCTAAAGCTCCCGTCAGTCCTGGTTTTATAGTGATGCAAGAGATCTGTTCCCATGCTCTGGGTCAATGACTGCCAATGCCCCGTCTCACCCTCCAGGCTTTAATCACATCTGGGTTTGTGTGCACCACGGGGTTTACTCAGACGTGCCATTTGCAGTAGTAGTGGAAACCCCTCCCTACAAGACGAGTGTGTGAGGCTGCCTTGGATCCCCTGGGGGACCTACTCCAACTCTAATTACAGTCCAGCTCAGTTTTCCTGTACAGTGACCCACCAGCAGCCTTGTTCTTGCCAGGCTCTTCAGCCTTTCCCAGCTTGTGTTGCTAGATAGTCTGTGTTCCTTGAATGCTCCCAGAAAAATCTCCCAGGTCCAGGATGCCTTTGTTTGCCATAGCCAGTGGTGAAGAACTTGCCTTCAGAGGGTCTCTCAACACTGGTGAATGTCAGACCAAGTTCTTCAGAATGACAACAAAAGTGTGACACGGAGTTTTTATAGAATCCCAGCGTGGTTTAAATTAGAAGAGATCCTAAAGATCATCTCATTCCAACCTCCTGCAATGGGCAGGGACACCTTCCACTAAACCAGGTTGCTCCAAACCCTGTCCACCCTGGCCTTGAACAATCCAGGAAGCCCCAGATTTTCCAGCTGCTCTCCCATTGGGCAGGGGGCCAGCAGGCAGTTTGCAACCCAGGCAGCACCTGTAAATGAGCTGTCAGAGACAAAAGGTTTTGCCACTCGAGTGGTGAAATTGATGTTTTTTCACTGACAGCAAAATAAATTAGAAATCCAAACAGGCAGGAATGACTTGTGTTTCATACTTGTCTTTAAGACTCTCAGCTTTTAATTACTTTCCTATTTTCCCTTTTTTTGGACCTCTCCTTTTACACTCAAAGTCTTTCCCGTCAGTGGCTCAGTCCCCGTGTCCATCAGTGACACCTGATCCGTGGAACTCACTGGCACTTGTCCCACCCACTGCCGTCCCTTGGAGGTGCTAAGTGGCGTGGGGAAGGGCATTTGTCCTGTTCCATAAAGCTGTGATTACCTCATGAGTTGGGACGCAGAGCTGAACATCAATCCTGGCCCTTGGGTGGGTGATCACTTTGAGGGTGGATCAAGCTCGGTTCCCTGCCCAACACCTTGCAAAAACAAACACCCCCTGCTCTGCCTGTGCTTATGTGATTGTTCTCATGGCTGCATCCTCTTCCAAAGGGGGTGGGGGAAGCATGGGAAGCAGCCAGTCTGGGAGCAAGCACCGTGGGAAAAGATTATTGATCCGTGTCCATTGTCCAGAGCTGCCTGTGAGTCAGGAGGCTGAAGTGGAAATGTTTATGGATTGTTTCTTTGTTGCGCTGTACCACGTTTGGCCCCCTGTCCAGGCCAAGGCTGCCATGGAAAATCTACGTGTGTTGGTTATAATTAGGCCCTGATAAATGACTCTCGTTTGTGTCACCAGAAGTTCTTCTCAGCCCTCCCAAGATGGGTCAGAATGATGCAGCAGTGAAAAGAGCTTTTAATTCTGTCGTTTTATGTCACTGGTGATGCCATTGGCTCATCTGCTGTCGGGCTTAGGGAGGGAGATTATCTTGCCATGCAAACTGCTCAGTCTTGTAGGAGAGGTTGAATTCTCCAAGCAGCCACCCTTAGGATCACAGAATCAGAATGGTTTGGGCTGGGAGGGGCCTTAAAGGACATCTGGTTCCAACCCCCTGCCGTGGGCAGGGATGCCACTCACTAGATCAGGTTGCTCGGGGCCCTGTCTAGCCTGGCCTTGAACACTTCCAGGGATGGGACATCTGTAGAAAGCCTCCTATACTCTGTCAGTCTAGATCCTAGGGACCTGAGGACCCAATAGTTGTGAACACTTTGCTGAGCCTGTGCCGTAAAGATCATTGAGCTCAAAAAAAAAAGGGGGGGGGGGATTTTTGAGCTGTTCCTAAATGAGATTTAGTGAATCAGACTTAAATCTCAAAGGAGAGGCTACAGGGAAGACAATCACTCTCCTAAATAAGGAAAACTGAAGCTTGATTAGATTCAGAAATGTGTCTGGAACAGGGATAAATCACAATCCATACACTGAGATGTGAGCTGTAAAATGAGTTGGGAAATTCTGCCCAAGAGTAAACCGTTAACAATTAACAAACCGTTAACAAACCAAGGAGTGGGGAAGATGGGAGGAACATAAATAACCAGCTCGGGTTTCCTGAAGGCTTTGGAGATTTCCCCAAGCCATGTGTAAAGTTGGTGAGAACAGAATTGAGGTTTCCATACCGGGCCAAGCAATGTTCACTGGAGTCTCTGAGTAAAGTAACCAGATACTGGCTGAGAAGGTTAAAGGTTGCAAGCCAAACAGGATGGAGATGGGAAAAACACCCTGGTGCCGAGGCCACGTTATTGTCCCTCTGATCAGATGTGATTTTGGATGGTCACTGTCATGACAGTCACAGCGGAGATCTGAGAGAGAATTGCAGCTTGAGAAATAAGGAGGTAGAAAGGAAACTTGGAAAGCACAGTAACCAGGAAGATCAAAGGCATGAGATGGTGGAAGCTTGTCCATCCACCTTTAGCCAGCTCTTACTGGGAGGATTTTCAGTATTCTTACCTTTCCTGGATTATTTTCATTAGGCAGAGGGAAAGCTTCCCTCTGGAATAATAAATATGGGAATTCCACCAATAAGAAAGAGGAAATGTAGGCAAGTGAGAAAGTGAGTTCCAGAGGAGAGAAGTGCCTTGAGAAGGTTAAGAAAACATTGGGCTTCTTTGCAGGCTGCACCTATTCTTAGCAAAATATGTGTTAGCAGGACTTGCTTTTTAAAAATAACATCATCTCATGCCAGTTTGCTTGCTACAGACCAAACAAAAAAGCCTGTGACAGGCTGGAGAAATATCTCCTCAGGATAAGTAGCAAAATTAGTCTCTGATCTGAGTTCTTGCAGTTTCCTGCTAATTCCACGAGCTGCTCTCACTCTGTGCCTCTGTCCCGCAGGGTTTTGCTCTGCTGTGCCTCTCTCAAGTTTTTCCCAGTGGGCACGTTTTTGCAACTCTTCTATTCTCTCTTATTTGCATCTCTCTGACCTGGGCATGGGCCTGGTTGTGGGCCAGACGATTTGGGATGCCTGCTCTCAGGAGCCCTGTGGTCCTTCTGTGGTCGCCCAACCCAAATCAACCCCCTCTGCCTGACCAGGCACATTCTAGACCTTCGTAAAGAGCACGAAGATATGCTCAGGAGGAGGAGGAGGAGGAGGCTGGTGGGTTTTGGAACCACTCTCACATCTCCAAAAGCTCTGGGCTGGGTTCATCCTAGGCTTCAATTCAATTTATCAGCTACCATCCCTCCGAAGCTCCATTCAGAGGGAGATAAGACGCGTGTGCACATGTCAGTAGGACGAAAGCAGAGCTGTTTTCAGAGGATATCTGTGACCCCAAGCTGCCAAAGATAGCCTTGTGCTGCCTTTCCCTGGCTGGGAGAGCAGTGCTGTTACTGCAGCGCGTTCATAAGAGCCACCCAACCCTTCTGTGCTTGAACGTTTAAGAGTTTTTTCCTGGAATAGCTTTTTTTTTTTTTTCACTTTAGGTACTGCTTAGTGCCTGTAAAGGGAGAGGGGTTAATGATATGGCCAGCTGCTCCAAGTATGGGAATACGCTTGTGTGCTTTTCAGGTGCAGCTTGTGTTTCTTTTTGGCCCTTGTGCGGGTCTGCGTGCTCCCAGTGTCAGCTCCAGCCTCCCTCCTGCCAGAGGGCTGCACCCTGATCAAAGCTTTCCTGGCCTCACAGAATCCCAGAATGGTTTGGCTTGGAAGAGATCTTAAACCTCATCTCCTTCCAACCCCCTGCCATGGGCAGGGACACCTTCCACTATCCCAGGGTGCTCCAAGCCCCATCCAGCCTGGCCTTGGGCACTCTCAGGGATCCAGGGGCAGCCACAGCTTCTCTGGGCACCCTGTGCCAGGACCTGCCCGTGCCAGGGCCTCCCCACCCTCAGAATAAAGAATTTCGTTATAATATCTAACCCTGAAAAGAATCACGAAAAAAAAGAAAAAAAAGGATAATCACCGTCTGGAGCGTGGGCAGAGCAGATCTGTGTAGCCACAGCTGAAGGCTTTTCAAGGCAACACTTTGACTTCCCTTAAACGGAGGTGCATTTAGGCAAAACATTTTTTTTTTAAAATGACCAAGTTGATGTGGTGAGTTAGTGTCACCTTCCTGTTCCTGGCCATGTTGTACAGGTTCCCAGTTGGGCTGTAACCCCAGGATAACAACCGAGGTAGTCCATGGCATTGCTCCCTTAAGCCTTTGGAGTCTGGTATCTTATTTAAACCAAAAGAAGGGAGGTTTGTATCAGATATTAGGAAGAAATTCTTTACTGTGAGGGTGGCGAGGCAGGACGGTGTCACAAAAACCAGCTGGGAGCTGGCACAGCCACCACTGGAAGGTGAAGGTCCATGTCAAGGCACGATCTCTCACGAAGCATGAGCAGTGTATCAGCACTGGCTAATCCAAGTGTGTGACATGGCTGTGGCACCAGTACCGTGGCCCTGACCGCCGGCTGTCCTCTTCAGTCCAGCTCCCCCTTCTCCAGTTTAGGGCTGGGGTATCAGGGTGATGTCACAGCGCAGCTGTCGCTGGAATTTGACATTGTTCAGTTCATAAAGTGACTTCCCCCACTGTCACGCAGCTGCTTTGTGTGTTTGATCTATGCTTGGGTTTGGCCCTAAGCCAGGGCACTGCAGCCCCACTGCTGGAGGAGGGCTGAAGCAGTTGGGAGACTTGGGCTCATTCTCCACTTCTTTCACTGCCACTGACAAAAGCTGACACAGAGCCTTTGGTGCTGGTGGGGAGAACAGAAAACTCCATTTGTGCTTTGCCCCGCACCTGACCTGTGCACAGCCACCTCCCAGCTCTCTGTGCCCCTTCAGATCACACTGCTGAGCTTATTTCTGCTCTTATTTCTGCTTAATTCTGCTTATTCCCTTAAAACTTTGGTTCTTGCATCAGCTGACCAGCTCAGCTTCTCACGCTCACCTGGAATTTCTGTCCTGTGCTCTGTCCCACGACCAGCTGTTTTGTCATCAAACCAATTCTAGCAGGATTCCTTTTTAGGCCTTTTACTCCAACCTGGCCTTGGACACTTCTAGGGATGGCACAGCCACAGCTTCTCTGGGCAATTTGTGTCAGAGCCTCAGCACCTTCACAGTGAAGAATTTCTTCCTAAATTCCCATCTAAACCTGCTCTCGTCATAAACTCCTGTTTCTCCTTTCTGTTTTTACCCCCTGAAGAACCCTCCATACCCTTCAAGGCAAAACTGAAGGATCTTGAAGTGCGGGAGAAGGAATCTGCCACCTTCCAGTGTGAAGTGCCCGTTCCTGGGACAGAGACAGCTTGGTTCAAGGAGGAGACCAAGCTCCAGCAGAGCAAGAAGTACAACATCGAGGAGGAGGGCACCTACCGCCGGCTCACCGTCCAGAACGTCACCACGGATGATGATGCTGTTTACATCTGCGAGATGAAGGAAGGCAGCAGGACCATCGCAGAGCTGTCTGTCCAAGGTAAGAAAGGCTCTTGGCATTTCAGATTGGCCAAAACTGTGAGATTCACACGTGAGACTCCGGACTCGACCTCGTGTGCAGCACTTACCGCATTGATGTGCGCACTGAAGAGGGGCAGAGTCCCTTGTGGCGTGAGGTCGTGGTCAGTGGGTCCCTGGGGCTCCTGCCAGGGTGTGTCTGGACACAGGGCCACTCAGCAGGGACAGGTTGTGTTGCTGCACAAGATGTCACCCAGTGGGAACCCAGGCTGAAACCGTGACCTGTAGACTTTCCTTAACACGACCCCGAGCACCGGATGTGTCCCCGGCACTGTCACTCCCATCTCATCTGGTGTCCAGCAGCAGTGGTGAATCTTGTCTGGGACTGGTGCTGACCACAATGGGAAGGGAGCTTAGCAGCTGTGGGTTGTGGCCAGATGTGTGGTACGGGCTGCAGTCAGCACCAGGATGGTTTAGATTGGAAAACACATCCACGCTCCAGATCCCTGGGAGCTGGAGGTGTTCTCTGGAGTTTGGAAAGGGGTCAAGGAAAGGACAAAGTGAGGATGGCCGTGCCCAAGTGTCCTGAGTCTGGTGGTTCAGACTGAGGTGGGAGCAGGTGCAGTTGGGTATGGTGTGGGTGTCTCTCAGTGAGCACACACAGATACCAGAGCTGCAGGCACTGGAGACGGCCACAGCTACAGGATCAATCCTGTCCTGACTCATCTGAAGCCTGATCATACTCCCAGTGAAACCACAAGGAGTTCTTCATAATAAATTGCTACAAGACAGCTGGGTGATGTACATCCTCATGTAAATTCCTTTTTGTACCACCAGTAAAGAGCTGGAAGGGCACAGAGGTGGATGCAGAAGGGAAAATTTAGTCCAGGGTCATGGGAGAGTTCAGACTGGCATCTTTTTGTTGCACCTTCTGTTAGGTCTGGACCAGCCAACCCCTGTAAGTGTGTTTGGCCCCGGTAGGACAGCTGGAATTTTTTTTACTTCTTTGTGCTATGATGGTATGTTCCATCCAAAAGAGAGTGACTGAGCCAGGTGGAGCTCTCCGGAGGGAAAGGAGGCAAAGCCTTCCTGGGGGAGCCTTGTGCCTACCCTGGGAGGGGATTGGAGAGAGCAAGGTGGGGTTGGGACAGTGTGAGAGGTTGGCTGGAGGTAAAGGGCTGTGGGATGGGGGCACTGCTGAGGGCAGAGAGGTCAAGGAGGAGGATAAGCAGAGAATCAGGTCTTGAATCTTGTGTTGAAACCTGTGCATGATCTGTTATTTCATGAGGAAGTTCAGCATCGCTGTTCATTAAACAGCTCTGGGTGATCCGCCTGGGCAAAGCCTCTTTCACCTCTCAGGGACTGCTCTGGAGCTGGAGCTGGTCACCATCGGTCATTTGGAGTGGTCTCTGGTGCTTTGTCCAGTCTTTCCTGTGAACAGTCACACCTTACAGCTTTGAGGTTATCCCAGTAAGTGATGATAATCTCAGTCACTTGGAAAGGGCAAATTCATTTGGTGTGAATTTCTGTGTTGACATTAGCAACAAACCTGAGGTTTTCAGTGTATTTCTCACTAATTCAGGTAACTTCTGTGTCTGCCGTGTTGGTTATGTGGCTTGCTGGTAACTTTAATGGAGGCAAAATCCCAAAGGCAAAGGAGAGACCTGTGTGCCGTAAGACTGACCTACTTCAGCTAAGTTTTAATTTGAATTCCCAGCATATGTGGACAGTGAAAACTGTCAAATCTGTTCTCATGGCAAGGCCATGTATATTTTGTGTTTACCCAGCAACCGATTCTGCTTGGTAGGCAAGAAACCCGAGTGACTGCAGTCAAAAAAGATTTGCTTTTCTCTCTTTGAAGGCCAAAATGAGGCCTTGGGATCATCTGTTCTGAGTGACTCAGAGCCTTGGAATTTATTTTCAGGTGTCTGCGTGGTGTCTATAATGTTTTGATTGGGTGCGGACTAGTCCTGTTTCAGTCTGGATGGTCCAGTGTCACCCATCTCCCGTTTGCTGACCATGATTATTTTGTTATTTGAAGGGAACATCATTAAAAAACTTCCACGGAAAACTGCCGTCTTTGTCAGCGACACGGCCACCTTCTGCGTGGAGCTGGACAACGACTGCCAGAACATCCGGTGGCTGAAAAACAAAGAGGAAGTGAAACCCAGCGACCGAATCTCCATCACACGCTCTGGCAAGCAGCACACCATGACCATCCGGGAGTGTAAGACGGAAGATGCTGGTGAGATTGCCTTCCTGGCTGACGAAAGCAGGACTTCTACCCAGTTCACTGTGACCAGTAAGCTTCTCTTTTGTTTGGCCTTGGGGTTGTGTCTTCCCACGGCTGCTCCCGTGGCAGCGTTGTTGTTCCAAGTGCCACCATGGTAATTTTGGTGTCCAAAACCAGCTGAAGGTTGACGTCTGCCACAAAAAGCCAACAGCCTGACCATGAGTGTTATGAGATGCTTTGGAGGAATCAAAACAGAGAGAATATCTGTAGAATCACGGAATGGATTGGGTTGGACGGGATCATCTTGCTCCACCCCATGCCATGGCCAGGGACACCTTCCATTAGACCAAGATTCTCAGGGCCTTGTCCAGCCTGGCCTTGAACACTTCCAGGCATGGAGCATCCACAGTTTTTCTGGGCAAGAGCAGTGCTGGGGAAAGAGCACGGCACAAATGTATCTTACTTGTCAGAGTGGTAGCAGCAGGTGCAAGGTAGTCGAGACTGGACCTGAAATGAAACTTTGGTGAAGTTGCCTAATTTTATTTGGCATTATTTTGATGACACTGCATTTCCCAGGCAAAATCTGCTTTTTTTAGGACAAAAATACATTCGATTTCTGGCTCTGCTGCAGTTCTGGTTCATGTGTGAACAAACCACGCACTCCAGTCACAATTTGGGAAGAATAATGCTTCTTTTCTCCCACCAATGCAACTGGTCAGTGGCAAAAAGGAATCTTTTATTTAAAGATGCATAACTGCTTTTTTATCTAAACTTGGTTGGGGCATTCTGATGCCATTGAACTGAAATGAATAAAAAATGAGGGAAGTGTCATATTTGGCTTTGTGACAGTTTCTAAGGTATTTGTAAAGCTGTAACATCCAAACAAGCACTTATTCAGCTGGAACAAATCAAAAAAGTTCAGTTTTATTTCAGAGTCTGCTGTTTAAACGATGAAGAAAGTGTTGATTCGCGGGGTAGAAAATATAAGCTGCCTTCCCACAAACAGGTATTGCTGAAGAAAATATTGCATTACCATTTCTGATGGCAAGGTCGAGAGATCTCATTCCAGGGCTTAGCGTTCAGCTTAATGTTACCCTAATGGGACCTTTGACATCTATCTGTGACCAGCAGTTACTGACAGGCTGGTAACCATGCACCCCAAAACACTTCTGTGTCTATTAATGTAAGGAAGGAAAAACGTATCGCGTTGAGATTTCCTATTTTTACACTTTGTGCGTATCGGATTTACTGCTCGGAGAATCCCGTGTACTATGCCCACATCTTTTTCAATTAGCGGGGTGAGACTGGTGGTGGCTGTTCTGATACCGTTTATAATACACAGGCAACGTTTGTGTATTGTTTGTCATCTTGCATTGTTAGCATGCCCATTTTAAAGGTGGGTAAACTGAGGCAGAAAGGAGATCGGTTGTACCCAGACTCAGTTTTTAGTTTAGGCTCATCAACAGACTCCATCTACAGTCAGGAATTCTTGCATATGCCCGCTGTGCGACAGTTTCACCCATCTCCCACACCTTCTTTAAACTGGATTAATTGCTCCTGAGTGTGCTGTTCATGGGCTTGCAGCTGGAGTCTGGTTGACTGACTTAGACCAGACACCTTTCAGATAGCCAAAATTAAATGAAATGAATCCTGTGCCATGTCAGAAGAGGTGTAACTAGAGCACATCAGATAATTCCTCTTGACCATATCAGTGGCAGCACGTAGTGAATAATCCTGATGGGACTTGAGCCTTCTCTGAAGGGTTCAAGAGGAATGAAAGGGTGAAAATAAATATTCATCGTGCAAATACCTGCAGGAATAAGTTTGTGGCCTCAGGTACCGTAAAATAGCCACATCTCCTCAACAGTAGGATTTCATGGTGGGACATGTCTTTATGTCATTTCCTTTTGAAGTTAATTCCCCAATCCCAAAAGCTGGATCTGCATAAATTAGTAAAACACAGATCTCAAATGATGTCACTCCTGGGAGACAAAGTTACAACACAGCTTCTGAGTGAGGGTAGCATAAAAGTCAGGAGCAGGACAGATACCCAGATGAAAGAAGCTGCAGAGAATCCAAGCCTGTGTAACAAGCTGAGCTCTCCATAACTCTTAAAAGATTTGAACAACCTTTGCTGATGGTTTTACCCATCTTCTGAGTGAAAATAAGAAGCTGTGTGTTCATCTGCTTTGCCCAGGAGCTGTGTAGGACAGTAGGTATGGGTCTGCATCCAGCACTGAAGATTTAAGCCTACAAAATGTTTGTTGAAGTCTCTCTGACTGTGTTGACAGTTTTAATATTGTGTAGAAATCACATTTGTTTAGCTGTGCAATGCAAGTATTGAACATTAAAGCCTGGACTTGATCTGGGATGATAATGACTCCGTGATCTTTGTGTAAAGCAGCCCCAAAAGCATCTTCCATCCATTCTCTTGCTTTTCCATCTCACACCAGTGTTTTATGGAGGTTTATAAAGCGAGATTAGCTTTTAGTCCAGCGTAAGCTAGTTCAGCTTTTCCACTCTGACATGAGCTTGTTGCTCTGTTTTGCTTTGTTTCTTTCCCTTGCGCAGCTCCCAAAAAACCTCCCACCCAACCCCCAGCTGACCCTGTGGTGAAAAATAAAACAGAAACCTCAGTGACACTGGCATGGTCCCCTCCGAGGATGGACCGGCCCATTCCAGTCGACGGATACATCGTGGAGCGCAAGAAACTCACCGGCTTCACCTGGGTGAGGTGCCACGAGTCCCACGTCCCTGTCCCCGAGCTCACGGTGAGCAACCTGTCAGAGGAGGCTGACTACCAGTTCAGAGTGTCTGCGGTCAACGCCTACGGACAGAGTCCCTACCTGGAATTCCCTGGGAGCTTGCGCCTCGGTGAGCACGAAACTGGCACAAAAGGGGGTGATCGGACACGTGGGTGCTTTAAAAAAAAGTTCCCCATGACTTTGAGGACGGGGCAATGGCCCAGCAAATCCTCCTTCCCTTCACTGCTGGTTCTCCTGCTTCATGTCAACCACTGACCTTCAGCAAAGGGATGAAGGAAAAAGTCCAGAACCGCCACGGTGATGGTGGTTGGGTTTCTGTGGTAGAGCTGTGGGTGTGTTTATGTCCCGATATCCCACACCAGGCTGTGGGGGAGGCAGAGCTCCCTGCTGTGGACCTTAAACCTATAAATGTTTCTTCCACATCTGCAATGAAAATAAAAATGGAGATGGCCTTATGATATAATTTTCAATGTATAGATATGAGATACCGGTCTTGCACTTAGAGAATATTCATGGGTGAAAACCAAGTTCTAGACCGTCTCTCTTTAATCTTAGAGTTTCTAGGAGAATTACAGGGGTTTTGCTTCATTTCTAGGGTGCCAGTGTGCCCAGAGAACCATTGGGTGCAATGGGATTTCCTCTTCCTTTGAATCCCTGCACTAGAAAAAAATCTGTAGAGACATTGAAGACCCACACAAACTTTGATCATACGGTGTCTTGTGACTGTGCCATCTTTGTCCCTCACTGTCTAAACATGCCTGTGTTGTCCTAGAATATCTAGAACTGACTCGTAGAGGTATCTAGAAGGCCCTCCTTTGGAAATCTAAGAATAATATAGGTTATTAAATAAATAGCACACTTGTAGGGAGACCTGAGTCTTTCTGGCTTATGTCTTTATACGTTTTAGGGATTTAAAAAATCAGTAAAACATGCCTGTTGTTCTTGACCTGCAAAAACAGGACTCCAGAGGTCAGTTACCTGCAGCTGAAGGAAACAAATCCTTTAGACCAACCATGCATTTCCTTTAGTGCACGAGAATTGTATAAGGCTGCATGAATTTATTCTCACGTCTTGTTTACCCTGACAGTTTGGTTCTTAAGATGAAGTATCCTCCAGCATGACAGTCTAGTTCTCAGAGACATTTTGTTCTCCCCTAGAACCTGTCCTGGCTGTCAAAAACCCCCTGACAACAGCTGAAGTTGCACCTGGAGGCGATGCCCTGTTCACTGTTGATCTTACCAAGACATGTTCTGGCACTTGGTACCTGAATGGCAAAGTCTTACAGGAAAGTGAGACCTGCATCATGAACAGAACCCAAACCACTCACACCCTGGTCATAAAGAACGTCACCAAGAAAGATGATGGGGCAGAAGTGAAATTTGTTGCCAGTGACGTTGAGACCAGCACCAAGATGAGAGTGAAAGGTATTTATTGTCATCGCTGTCCTTTCTTCCCCCAGCCAAGGGGTGGTTGCTGGGACCTGAGGGTTACAGCTGGGGCTGGAGGCTTTCCTTGGTCTGTGGGAAGCATCTGAAATTGTGTCATGTGATTGATGTGTGTCCTGGTAATGACCTCACATGATAGCTCAGAGTGAGCTGATCCAGCCAGCTGGTGGTATCTGAACTAGGCTGCTTCACATCAGCTCACGAACTCCTGGCAAATTCACAACCATCTGCCAGTGGGTTCTGTCACCAAATCTGCCACTAATTCACCTCAAAGTGGTCATTTCAGCTCGGGGTTTGACCAGTTTCTTTGACTGTGATAACCTTTCCAAAGTAAAGGAGCATTAATTACTAACAAAGCTTTTCTTGTAGATTTTTTTAGTCCACCATGTGTGGGATGTACAAGTTAGTATCCTGGAACTTGATTTAAGATCAAAGTTTCCTCTATGAAACGACAGTCACATCTGTACCTACCACATTGCGAGGCAAAACATAATGAATTCATTATGAATCTTTTCTTCTGGAAGGAGGTGTTTGGCTTTGGGAGAAGATCTCGGCAGAAGCATATTTAGAGTATTATTTATCAGTAGAAAAAAACATGTTGGTGTTTTTTTTTCTTAGTGACTCTGGCAATAAAAAACAGATCAAGATTTCTGAACTGGAAAAAAACCACTCAGTTTTGACAGGAGTGTGAGGACAGGAACAGGATCGAATACCTTCAGAGATCTCACAGTCTACAGCAGACCCGAATCAGGGATAAGTTATCTCATTATAAACTGAAATAACAAAGCCTCTTGTCCTGGCAGGAGCTGCTGTGAGATTCACCAACAAGAGCAAAGACGTAGAAAAACTCTCCACTCGGCTGCGGGAGGAAGCCAAACTCCAGGCTGAGCTTTCAGACACAGAGGCCACTGTGAAGTGGATGAAAGATGGGAAGGAGCTCAAGACCAGTGAAAAATACGAGCTCCAAACTGTGGGGAAGAGGCGCGTCCTGAAAATCCGCAGCACTGCCGAGGAGGACGCTGGAGTTTATGAGTGTGTCTGTGAAGGGGATAAAATGGTTTATCAGCTCTCGGTGAAAGGTACGTGAGTGCCTGGGCTGCTCTGCTCTAACGGTGTTCCTGCCCTAAAACCCATGGAGCCACCAAGGCACACAAAGGGAGTGCTCCAGGGGGAGCCTGGTAATTGCCCATCAACATCCAGCCTCGATAACGTGGTGTCACGGCAGAAATGGGGAGCGAATACAGGAGCTGGCACTGGCATGGTGGTAAGAGCTGTGCTTTCACTCCAGCTGGGATTCTGATATTCCAGGGAATTTGGTGCAATTTTGTGAGGTCGAGTGGTGAGTTGGGAAAAGTGCTCTTGAGATGAGCAAATCCAGCCCCAGGGGCAGGATGTGGCACACAGGATCCCGTGTCTGCCCCACACTTGCTGTGTGACATCAGACAAGTCACTGAAGAGAGAGTTCAGCTCTGATTAAGGTTCTGATGGTACAAGATCACCTTGGCATTGTGGGATTTGGTTTTTTTAATTATTATTTGTTTAAGGATATTTTTGTTCTTTTCTGTCAATACTGGGGTGGATAAGAACAGACCTTTCCAGGGCACACTGGATGGCTTGACCCCTTCCTGTTTACAAGGTGTTCAGATGTGTAGGAAAAACAGCAAAATGGGACTTTATTTTGATGTTTCTTGAACCAGCACTCTTTTACAGCTGCCCTATTTTTTTGGCTGTTCTTCCAACTTTACCCTGAAACCGAAGGCATTAAGCCTCCTCCTTGCAAACCTTCCCATCTGTGCAAGATTTAATGAACTAGAGTAAGGTTGGCTGTGCCTTGAAGGGGACCAGGTTTTGCCTAAAACCCCCAGCATATCCCCAGACTGCTCCTCACGTGGATCATCAGATGTCTGTTGAGGTTCAGGGTACACAGCCCCACTCCAGGCCAGTCCAGCCTGTTGTCAGACTGTCACCGAAACTGTGGGAAAAGCAAAAACTCTCCAACAACATTTTTTGGTGTTAGAGAATCAAAGCATTACTTTATTCAGGCCAGGATGCGCCACAGAAATGGTTTCATCCACGCATTTCCTGGGTCGTGCACAAAAAATAATTCCATCACACATCGTTCTTTACTAGATTTTTCACAAACTTTATACAGTCAAAACCCAGAGAAATTCGTTGGTTTAATGTTCATTGATCCCAGGTTAGGCAGTTCTTAGATTTGGTTTCCTACTGGTTATTGATCCCTTTGCCTTCGATGTTAATTAGGTTCTCATTCTTCGTTCCCTTATTGGTCTTTTCCCAGAGCAGGTGTCTGTGACCATTCCCAGGGGTGATGTCTGGAGTTGATATTCATTAATGTTTGTTATCTTTTGTGCATTTTCTGTGCTACCCCCAGTCTGCTGAGATGTTTAGCTCATCGGGCCTTGAGTGGTGAAAAAGTCTTTCAAAAAAAAACTTCAATTCCTTTCCTCTGGGCAAAGGCGAGCAAAACCCCTGACTAAAGTTATATAAAAATTTTGAACTTTGTATCATTTCCAACAAGATTGGGGTGATTTCAGTAGCTATTTTTCTTTGAACTGGCAAGTTCACTCTGTAAAGCCATTTGAATTCCATATTCTGTCCCACAACTCACCCTCACCTTCCTCCTAGCCACGATCACACTGTTTATACATGGAGTAAGTCTGAGGTGCTCCATCATCATGTTCTGCTGGCATCTCACCCTCCTTGGTCTCTGTAGAAACAACAAAGCCTGAGATTATTGTGGGTTTTTTCACATTTGACAATGTGTTTTGTTGTTTCAAAGAGCAAACTTGAGAGAGCTGAAAAATAAATTTAGAATATGACTAAATCCATATGGAGAGGAATTTCTGCCTGCAGTTGGCACCTGCTCTTAATTTTGATTGTTTTCTCTCTTGCCTGGCCTCTTTAGCCTCACTTTTCATGCTGACAGTTCTACCCACACATTTAATTGAATTACTTGCTGGATGTTTCCACGTGTTTTTCACTGTAGTGTGACAATCACATGAGTAATCAATGTTATTATTTTAAAATCTGCGTTGACAAGCTGTGACTCAAAGTCTGCCGTTTACAGGTTGATTCCTGGAGAATCACCTTTGGCACCGCCCATCCTTGTGGGATGAGCCTCAAAAATGCTGTACCAACATTTTACCTTCCATCCTCAACACCTTTGATCAGCCACAGGGAGCTTGGGGAATCATTTGAGGAGCAGCTCAGCTGTAAATGGCACGTGGGCATCAGGTGGCTGCCGAAGGACCACTGTGCCGAGCCACGGCCACCGTGTCACTGCCCGGGCCTCCTGCCCACGACAGCCAGAAATGCTCTTGCCATTTGTCACTGCTGCCCTGAGCCCCACGTGGCAGGCACCCTCTGACACACGGCCTCCCGCGGTCACAAGGGACATCTGAGACGCCTCCTTCGGGCTGCTCTGGTTGTGTTTTTCGCTCTGGTTTCCTGAGGAAGGGACAGGTGAATGAATGAACTCACCTCCCTCTTCTTCCTCCCCAAAATTTTGCACCTGTGGGCTGAGTTTCAGTAATGCTGGTGAAGAAATGTCTTGGCAGTGCCCTCCCCCTTTTCCCCCTTTTCCCCCTTTTCCCCC